>JAKWIY010003059.1:2390325-2523529 GCA_027704805.1 Solanum corneliomulleri
ATGGATTCTGGATTCTGGTGCATCTTTCCATTCATCTCCAAGCAAAGAGTTGTTCCAAAATTTCAAATCTGGAAGTTTTGGTAAGGTGTATCTTGCTGACAATAATGCCTTGGAGATTGAAGGAAAGGGGGATGTTTGCATAAAGACCACCTCGGGAAACCAGTGGACATTGGAGGATGTCAGATATATTCCTGGGCTCAAGAAAAATCTGATCTCTGTTGGTCAGTTGGATAGCACGGGATATGCAGCAGAGTTTGGGAAAGGTTCGTGGAAGATTGTGAAAGGTGCTATGGTAGTAGCTCGTGGCACAAAATCTGGAACCTTGTACACCACTGCAGGGTGTATTACATGGCCGCTGTTGTTGAAGGTGCTTCTGGTTCATGTCTGTGGCATAACAGACTTGGACACATGAGCGCTAAAGGAATGAAGATGCTGGTTGCAAAAGGAGCATTAGATGGTCTGAAGTCTGTTGATATGGGTTTTGCGAGAGCTGTGTTATGGGAAAACAGAAAAGAGTAAGCTTCACAAAGACTCCTAGAGAGCCAAAGAAAGTGAGGTTGGAAATGGTCCATACAGATGTTTGGGGACCATCTCCAGTATCATCACTTGGAGGATCCAGATTCTATGTTACCTTCATTGATGATTTCAGCAGGAAGGTATGGATTTACTTCTTGAAGCATAAGTCAGATGTGTTTGCAGCTTTCAAGAAGTGGAAAACTGAAGTTGAGAATCAGACCGTTTGAAAGTCAAATGCCTAAGGTCTGACAATGGAGAGGAGAGTATGAAAAATCAGAGTTCAAGGCATTCTGCGCAGCTGAGGGAATCAGATTGATGAGGACAGTTCCTGGTAAGGCAAGGCAGAATGGAATTGCTGAGAGGATGAACAGAACATTGAATGAACGTGCAAGGAGTATGAGGATACACTGTGGGCTGCCCAAAACTTTTTGGGCGGATGCTGTGAGCACAACTGCATACTTGATCAACAGGGGACCATCAGTTCCTTTAGGATTCAAGATTCCAGAGGAGGTATGGACAGGAAAAGAACTCAAGTACTCACACTTGAGGACTTGGTTGCACTGCTTATGTTCATGTTGATCAGAAAAGAGAGACAAGCTTGATGCCAAGGCTGTGAAGTGTTACTTCATAGGCTATGGTTCTGATTTGTTTGGTTACAGGTTTTGGGATGACAAGAACAGAAAGATCCTAAGACTGTGACGTGACATTGATGAGTCTGTTCTGTACAAGGACAGAGAGCAGAAGGTCCCAGAGATTACAAAGCAAGTGGGAGTTGAGGTTGAGTTGGAAAAGAGTAACCCCGGAGATGTCGAAGCAGATTCTCAACCAACTCCTACTGAAGAATCTGAAGTGGAGCAAGTTACACCTGAGCAGGTGTTAAGGAGATCATCCAGAACCATCAGAGCACCAGATAGGTATTCACCTTCATTACACTATTATTGCTGACTGATGAGGGGGAACCAGAATCTTTTGATGAGGCCCTACAGGTGGAGAATTCGATCAAGTGGGAGCAAGCCATGGATGTGATGAGAAAGGTCACTTGAGAAGAACGACACAGGGTGTTGACTGAGTTACCTGCAGGAAGAGAGCGTTGCTGAACAAGTGGGTGTTCAGAATCAAGACTGAACCAGATGGCAAAAGAAGGTCAAGGCTCGTTTAGTGGTTAAAGGATATTCACAAAGGAAAGGTATTGATTATGCTGAAATTTTTTCTCCTGTTGTGTTAAGTTAACCTCTATTCGAATTCTGTTGAGTATTGTTGCATCGGAGAATTTGCATCTAGAGCAAATGGATGTAAAAACAGCGTTTTTACATGGAGATCTAGACAAAGAGATCTATATGCAGCAACCGGAAGGATTTGTGGTTCCAGGCAAAGAACACATGGTGTGCAAGCTCAGCAGGAGCTTGTATGGACTAAAGCAAGCACCAAGGCAGTGGTACAAGAAATTTGACTCTTTCATGACCAAGAGTGGATTCTGCAAAGCTGAAAAGGATCCTTGTTGTTACTTCAAGAAATACACTGATTCATATGTCTTTCTACTCTTGTATGTGGATGATATGTTGATTGCAGGATCTAGTATGAGGGAGATTAACAATCTGAAGACAAGGCTGTCTGCAGCATTTGAGATGAAAGATTTGGGTCCAGCGAAGCAGATTTTGGGGATGAAGATTTCTCGGGATAGATCTGCTGGCACTTTAAATCTATCTCAGGAGATGTACATTGAGAAGGTGCTGAGCAGATTCAGGGTTAATGATGCTAAACCCAGGACTACTCCATTGGCAAATCACTTTAAATTGTCAAAGGAGCAGTCCCCCAAGACTGCCGAGGAGCGTGATCAGATGGCACTTGTTCCATATGCTTCAGCAGTTGGTAGTTTGATGTATGCTATGGTCTGCACTAGACCTGATATAGCACATGCAGTGGGAGTTGTTAGCAGGTACATGGCGAACCCTGGGAAAGAGCATTGGGAAGCTGTGTGAGTGGCTTCTGAGATATCTGAGAGGTACATCCAGTACTTCACTTTGTTTTGGCAAAGGCGCGGTGACTCTACAAGGTTTTGTGGATGCTGATCTTGGTGGGGATGTTGACTCGAGCAAGAGTACATCCGGTTACATTTACACGATAGGTGGAACAGCAGAGTGAGTTGGATGTCCAGGCTTCAGAAGTGTGTTTCTCTTTCATCTACTGAAGCTGAGTATGTGGCAATAGCGGAAGCTGGGAAAGAGATGATATGGCTGGCAGATTATCTTGAGGAATTGGGCAAGAAGCAGAGCGAGAAGATTCTTTACTCAGATAGCCAGAGTGCCATACAGTTGGTGTGAAAAATCCAGTCTATCATTCGAAGACAAAGCACATCAGAAGGCGATACCATTTCACTCGCAGGGCAGTGGAGGATGGTGATATGTGCTTGGAGAAGATAGAGGGTGCAAAGAACCCGGCAGACATGTTGACGAAATGTGTTGATGTTGGGAAACTGGGGTTATGCAAAACCTCGGTTGGTCTTTTGTAGTTGTTGCTACAGATGTTGCGGTGCGGTAAAGATGTTGATGATGAAGAGATATTTTGAATTTTTTTTTTGGTGACTGAATCAGTCTCCAAGTGGGAGAATTGTTAGGTAGTGGAGCCTGATTAATATATATATAGGCTTTACTATTTATTCTCCATGTATTCTCTGTAACTAAATACTCTGATATATTAATATAAATATACCCACCGCCGTGGAAGTTTACTCACGGGGTGTTACCACGAATATCTTTCTCTCTCTAGATTTTTTTTTCTCTCTCTCTCTCTCTCCAGACCTCTCATCTCTTTCTTCTTGATAATTTTGTGTTCTTGAAACTTCAAGTGTGTGTGAATTAGATCCTAACAAAGTACTCCCGAACCTATGCCTGAATTCTCAGAGACACACGTATACTATACAAAGGTTCCATTACCTCTTAGAATTAAAAGACAATTGTTTGTTAAACCAAGAACTCAATATTTTTCAAAAATTTTAGTGGTTACTTGGTGCTTTTTTTATTAACCGAATAGTTAGACGTGTCTTTACTTATATAATATTTTGTAGATTGTTAGGAAATTTTATGCATAGGTCTTAGGGCATAAAGTTTAAATTTTTAAATGTGTGGTTTGTTGTGGTATTGATCGATCACGAACATGCTTACTTAATGTTAACCTTGTGATAATGATTTGGTGATATCTTATATTATTTAATCGTTAACTCTTGTATGCAGAGAATGTGTTTCATTGGCGTTCAAGTGTGATTTATGGTCATTGTGATTGTGATTGTGATTGTGTAATTAGACGATTGACTCGATCAGGTACCATATCTCGCGATTAGCTCGAATACTACACATGATATATATTTACGTTTAACAACGGATATCACGTTTGATATAGAATATTCATATATGGTTGGCTCAGGTACCATTTGAGTACATACCATAATGATACTATGGGCCCGTTTGGATGGGCTTAATAAAAGCAGCTTTAAAAAAGTACTTTTGAAAGTGCTGAAACTTATTTTTAAAATAAGCAGTTATGCGTTTGGATAAAAGTGCTGAAGTTGTTATGTCAAACGTGAAAAGGGGAAACTAGAAGAAAGAGATGTTAGGGTTATATGGGTAATTGGAGATTGTATAAAAATATTAAGGGAAAAACATAAAAATGTGGTCAACTTAAAACAGCTTATAAGCTAAAAAGAAAAAAGCACCCCTACCCCAGCTTTTAACTTTTGGCTTAAAATAAGTTTTTTTTAACTTAAAATAAGCTATTTTGAGTATTGCCAAACAGTTGAATAAGTCAAAAACCAGCTTTTAAGTCAGTTTGACCAGCTTTTAAGCTGAGCCAAACAGGCTCTATGTTTGGTATACTAATAGTTTGTGTATGGATTCAATGAGAGAACCATATTTAATACTTCATCATGTGATTTGTTTTCAAATCGAGTGGATCAAATTTGTTTATTGTGTTGTATTTATCACATATTAATCATTGGACGGCCATTTTGGTGTATTAAATGTCAGAGTGGTCTTTGACTAGGATTGCATAGTAAATACCATAATGATGTCATATGATGATTCGGGTCGACTGGTGATTCATATCAATACATGTTATTTATATTTATACTATTCTTGTTATGCTACTTAATATAGTCTGATTGTAGGATTAGTGATATTTTTTTTACGTAAATACAAAGTTGATCTCCCGTAGGTTCTACTCATCTTTCCTTGTAGTGAAAGTTGTGTCGTATTTCGTTTTGTAATTTTATATTTCCTTAAATGCTCTAGTACTTGTTCAGACTAGTTTCTAGAGGAGTTCAATGTATTTCTTTACAAAAAGGATTTTACTTTAAATTAAGTTTAAAATACTTCTAAAGGTAAATAAGGTGTAAGCTGTTAATTTGTTTACTCCACAATGAATGTCCCTATTTTGGAGTATATATTCTTCTATCTAGGTGTTAGAGTAAATGTCTGCACCACCCAGTAGATTGAAATGCGACCTATGATATTAAAGTAAATATGATGTTGCCTATTTAAAAATTAAAATATATATATAATTTTAAAAAAGAAAAACATTTTACCAAAAAGATGTAAAAAAAATCGTGACCTTATTAAAAATATTTTTCACTTTTCTTTTTATATGCTAAAATATTTTTATAAAAATAAATAAAATTCCAGGACAAACACATTCCAATATTCTAAGAAAAAAGATATTTTCTATCAAAGTAGGAAAAGATATAGATATTATTGTAAACTTTAATACTCATAAGAACACTACATTATACTTTTATCTTTCACCTTGTATAATTATCATTAAAGTAGAAAAATGATTAAGAAAATAATTTTATGGTAAGACATTTTTATAAATCTCATGATCCATCAATAACTAGACCAAGAAACTTTTCAAGGATTGATTTAATATTATTTATTTTCATAATCCATTAATGACATACTTTTAATTTATAACAATAATATGGATAAATGTGACTAAAATATAAAATTAAAATTGTTCATAAATAAAAAAAATTGTGGAGGAAATGTCTAAGATTATTGTGTTGCGAATTCACCAAGTGTACGAAACAATACAATCATTTGCCAAATCACACTCAATCATTTTCATTGCTCAAAACTCCGACAACTCCTTTATGAAACTAATTGTTCAAAACTCTGACAACTCCTTTATGAAATTAAGGTTAAAAAAATGTATATTTGTGTTGGGAGTGGATGTGAAACCACGCCCTTTCAGATTTTCATGTGAACGTCGTATTTTTTCTCATACTTTCCTAAATTCATCTATAAACCCTAAAGTTGCAGAAAATTTAACTTAAACCTTAACTAAGTAATATGCATTCTAGACACATTATGAAATGCCACACTATAAAATTGTACATAAATAGAATAGAATTCATTAAAGGAAAAAATGAATAAAATATTCTTATAATATCTTTATATAAATTAGTGATCTGATCTGTTAAGTTTAATACAAACACGTATTTTATGTATTTATGTTTTACATTTCTACTATATATAAGAGACTAGGAAAGCAATTGTTCGTCAACATCCATGCGTCCCTAGCTAGGGGCAATATAATAAATATGCCAAATATCATTGTACTTAACTGCTATGTTGTTGCACTTTCTACTTATAGGACATAAAGCTCAGCCGAAAGAGGTAGAAAATTATTAATAAAATAAATTTAGAATGGTAATAGGACCTTAGTATAGTATAAGTGTGTCTATATGATTTTAGGCATAGGTTAAGGAGTACTTGTGCATTATCTCTAAAAATTTTAAAAGCTTCCGTAGTTCATAGCTTTAATTGTCTGCTATAAATTGGCTATCAGATTTTTGCAAATTGCATGTTAGTTTTTATATTTTTACTATTATTTCTTCTGCTCTATTTTCTTGGTTGATGTAGCGTTGTACTGTTAATTGATAAATATAATTATAAATATTAATTTATTGATAATTTAAAAATTAATTTATTATAAAATAATATTATAAAATTTATTTGAGGATGTTAATGTTTAACATCTTGATGTGTTATAATAGAATATTTAAATAAATAAATCAATATATAAGCTTAGTTCATTGTCTAAATTTGACAATAAAAATTCTTTTATCATTATTTAATTTATTTATCTGTTAAAATGATTTAAAATGATAAATCACCTTGTCCATGTTATTCACTGGTTAGAATAATAAAGAAAATTTAATAATTACATTTAAATAAAATATAACTAAAGAGAAGTCCTATAATAATGCTAAAGCATACAACAAAAAGTTTTAATCAATTGGATATCAAAATGTAGGCATCTTATTCAAAATTTTATTTTTTCTCTTTTAATTTTTCTAAAAGTTATATATCATATATAGGATGATATAACCTCCTTGTAATATTTGATCTTCGAGAAAATCAATTGTACTTCGAATCGATCACGAGGAATAATCTCCATTAGTTTTTACCTTTTTTTTTTACTTCGATTGATGTTCAAAGAAGTGTGTCTCTCGAGCGATGAATAACATGAATATTTTAAAATACACACTTAAAATTAAATAATTTTTCAAGAATGAAATTGTTGTTGGACATATACTTTAATTAATTACTCGAAATTGCCAGTGTACTTAAATTTTTTTACATGACTCAATGCAATTTAATTATTTATAATGAGTAAAAAAAATAAAAATAGTTATGGTAAGTTAAGAGTATGGTATTATAGTAATATGAATAATGTTTGTTGATATAAAAATAAAAGCACATTACTTTTAAATGGAAAAACACTTTATTTTAAAAGGTATAAAAATCATGGCCTAATTAGCAATACTTTTCGCTTATGTGTTTGATATACTAAAATATTTTATAGAAAAACAAATATTTCGTCCGTCCGATATAATTTGTCTTGGTTTCTATTATAAGAGTCAAACTATAAAATTTTTGACTAACAGTTTAAGATGTATTTTTTCATCATATTAATATGCAAAAAAATTGTAATTTATAGTACTTTTCATATAGTTTTATGATATCTATTTTTTTTTTTGTTTAAAATATCAAATTAATATAATCTAATTTAACTTTGAAAACTAATCAAATTGACTTTCGAAAAACGCAACATGACAAACAATACAGATTATTTGTATCATCAAAATGGGGAGAAATATAGATTATTATTATAAATTTTAATACTCATAATCACAACACTACATTATACTCTTTTACCTTTCACCTTGTATGCTTATGATTATCATATCACACTTTCATATCAACAATTAGACCAAGAACCACTCATGATTCATTGGAACACTTCCAATTTATAGCAATAATACAAATGAATGTAACAAAAATTTACAAAAAGAATGAAACAGGTAACTCTTTTCTTGCTTAATAATAATAACAAGATGAACGTAACAACCATTACGCGGATCAATTTAGTATAACCTATGCTAATGATCCATTGGTTTCACTTTCAAATTATAGCGATAATACAGATGAATGAAACTAAAAGTACAAGAAACAAATAAATCGATAAGATAGTTGAAAGCAGAAACGATTTCTGGGGATGAGAATTCATTTAAGTACCTGAGACTAAATCAATAGAGAGAATTGTAGGTCCAAAAGGTGGCGAGAATGGAGATAATGCATATGAAGAGCGATGGGAGGAGAGTAACATTCAAGAGCATACTCACGCCTAAGTACCCAGCGAGAGTTATGGTTGCATCTGCAATTACCCGAGCAATGGTTCCAGCTTCTGTAGACAAGAGGCCACCGTTGTAGGTTCCACGAGAAAGCCTAGATGACATGACTCGTGAGAGGAGTGACAAATTTACACCTGAAGTGAGCCAAAGTACCAAGGTATCGTTAGATCACCAAGTTTTGTTATATGTTAAAGAAGTGTTAACTACGAACACCACTTATACACATAGTACATAGAAATGAATTCACTTATATCAACGTGCTACAATTAACCCAAGTTCTAAAATCGACGACTCCCTTTAGATCTTTTTGTTGAACTATAGAATCCAGTATATGTCATTCCTTTGAGTATCTACTCTTAAGCTCTCTAATGAGTAGAGTCAGAGTCCACACTTGCCATTTGGACACGACATTATCTCCTTTTTTTCGAGTTATTATGAGTTTGAGCACAACTTTTATTCAACTACACGATTTTTGGTTTTCCATATTGATAGATCAATTGACAACTAAAGATGAGTGTTTCTTAAGAAAGGCAACGAAAAGAGGGGATCATACCTTCTAACACTTCGGCAGATACAAATAATAAGAGCCCCGAGCAGACATATTGTGGCACAGAATACGGGATTATAACGTTAAAGCTCATCAGTATACCAACACAAACCATAATTTCAGATGCCAAAAGAATTTGCCTGCAAACAAAAGAAACTCGGCATTCAATTTCTGACGATGAAGATTTATATATGATAAACCTATGGTGAATTTTCAGTTTTCTAACATATTGTTGAATTTGTCCACCTTCTGTCTTATTAGATGTATTATTACAAGGCGAGACGTGAACTCTATGCGAAAAAGCTGCCAACATATTTCTTACTTTATACGCCAATAGTATTGACTATTAACCAGAAAGTGACCATCCATTAACATATGTGTGCGCGAAAGAAGTTACCTGTCCTCGAACATGTTACTTATGTAGCTCCCAACAACAAGATTTACTGGAAGAACCGTGAGGCCAAGACACGCAAGAAAAACTGCGACATGGCCTGTTGACCAGCTAAAGTAATATGTCGTGATGACACTAGATTCTGAAAGTAAAATCTCCATAGCATATTTCAGCATGAAATAGATTAACAATTGAACCTAGAAAAAACAAAGAGTCGTGTTAGTGGTCATTAAATTCATGTCTTTCTATTACATAACCAAATCATATAGACTCATGTCAAGCAGACTTGTGTTCCATACTTTTAAATATCATTTTTCCTTCTTTTGGTTGCTATTCAGAAAACTTGCGAGAAACAGAAGAACTTATGGCTATGATATGAGTAACAGAACACATGGGTTCTGGATTTTATTGGATCGAAAAAGAAGCAAGGAGCTCATAGTTCGAACATACCTTCACAGAAGGAGTGAGCAATCTGTATGCTGCTACTATAGAATTAGCAGGTTTATGAGAGTCCTCGGAAGCTTCTTCACTCTCGTCACCTTCTTGTTCATCCTCATCTTGTTGATTCTCCGGTGATTTTAACAGTAATGGTTCCACAATGCCTTTTTCAAGGGAATCAGGTTCTGGTGATCAAAAAGATCTATTATCAGATCCTTTTTGATAAGTACCGACCTTATTACGTCAGGTTTTGCACATATGGTACTCAAGTGAATTGTTATTTTGTATTCTTAGTTAAAGATTACATAATATATGTAATGTTCGAATAGTAATAACTAATATAACCAAAAAAAAATGTAGGACATACCGGCCTTAGACTCTTGAGGAACATTTTTTATTTCAGTATCACGCACAGGTTCTATAAAAGAGAACCACAGCCATATCAAATAAATGAGCCATGCAATAGCCATAAGCCAACCGGGCAAAGTTTCTTTATTGACGGTTATCTTGTAAACCTTAAAATTCGTCTGAAGTAAGCCAGCAACTGCAGGACCACATGCCATTCCAAGCGCGCTTGCACTAACAAAACCCGCTGAAGCCTGCATCCGGTATTTAAGTGGCACACAGTCACTGATGTAGCGACGGTTTACTGCTCTGGCGGAACCAAAACTGCAATTGAAGAAGATTATCACATTCACAATTCGGGGATAATGGACCGATCTATGAAAATACATTCATCTTAACATTTGCAAACCATTCAACTATATCATGCATTTTCCTAAAAGATTGAGCTTAGGCATCTGAACCAAAATTTAGATATCATAATCTTATGTCACTTCACTTTCTAATGGGGACTATACTTAAGATGAACATATTCCATGTTTAATATAACCGAGAAATCCCCTAGGGCTATCTAGCCCACGATATGAAACTCTTCCAACTTCTCGTTAACTCCATGACTAGTTTCATCAACTAACTCGACATCATTTGCAATTACTTTTTGAAAAGTCGATTTTAACCTCTCAAATCAGCAAAAATGAAACTAGATATGCTTCAAAAACACAAAAGAGAGTGAAATCACCAAATGATTTTACAAAGCATCCTCCAACCACTACCATTCGTCGTCCGAAGTACCAAAAGGAAATATCTTAAATATTCAATAACAGAAAACCGCATGTATAGATGCATACAGCTGGAAAGAGTGGAGGAAAGAGGTTTACCCGCAAAATAGACGACCGATAAGCAGAATTGGTATTGAATTGAGATCATAAGCCAATGCATACATGACATTCCCGATAAACAGAACTATACTGCTGAATATCAGAGGTCTGAAATAAGAACTGTTCGACCAAGCACTGAAATACACGGACGAGAAGATCTGGGCGACAGCCATGGCTCCAATCACAATCCCACAAACCGTTGCAGCCGCACCAAGGCTCATAGAATAATCATCTGCTGTTGGTACAATGATGTATGTATTGACCATGTAAAGGAAAGTATTCGCCAAGTTCAATAGGAGCGACATAAAATGGTATCTCTGATCATCAACTCCTTCCTCGACAGGAGCGGGTAACTCGTCTTGCATAATAAGTGCATGTTGGGCCAAAAAGTTTAGAAAGTTTGTCGAATGACTTAATCTATCGACAGCTGCTTTCATTGAGTCAACCACGGGATCCTGCAAAGAGGCTCTGTACCATATTAGAAAAAAAATAGCAGAGCATGTCAATACATACAAAGTATGAATGGAGTTCGACAGAAAAGAAATTGTACTCTCTGTCCCACTTTATGTGATACTATTCAAAGTATGACGGTCAAATTATCTAATTTTCTGTGTGAACTCAGACAAAACATCTTCAAGTTTTCTTAAATAAAATTTACATATTTAGGAATTACATAAAATGTACTATAAGTCACAATATGAGAAGTAGTGGTCACGGAAAAACTTTTGACACTCCAAATAGTAACTGTGTCACATAAAATGGAACAACCAGAGTGATATTTATAAAACGTGCACAAAAATCTGAAGCTGATTACTACAAGTAAACTAAACCTGGAGGGGAAGAGCTGGCTGGTCATAAATTGACAAGTAGCTTCCCTTACGGTCTTGAAGATCTGCAAGATTACGAGATATTGCTCCAACAACTGCCCCTAATCCCTGCAATCATCGTTCAGAGATGGCTCGCTTTAGTGCATACTACAACAACAACATTATAGTAGAAGAAGAAGAGTGACTAGCTATTTGAGTTTAGCATATTACCACATGCTTGAATACTTGCTGAAGTTGTGAATAGGGATGATTAGCCCGGGTTTTGACATAATAATCAGTGAACTTATAGCCAAAACGTTTGTCAAATTTTTTAAGTATCTTCCGCAATCCAATAGCATTTATTTCAACGAAATAGAGAAGCTTTAGAAGATCACGCCCCACAGCTTGATAAGCTTCCCGCAACTCATCTATTTTTGCTATATCGGGCACCTCTTGAAGCAAATCTTTCTGTTCATTAAGTCCAGATATTCTGCTCGCAAGAGCTCCTTGTTGTTCCAACAAAAAGAGAACTATTGTTTCGATCTGCAAAAGATAAGAAGAAAATGATCACATCTCCATGATGTGGCTGAAGCCTTCTTCTCTATAAGAAGTATCCTTTCGATCCAATACAGGAAGTGTAAATGCTACGAGCAAATAGAGATAGTCAAGATTAATTTCCAAGGATTATTATTGACCCTCCAAACCTATCAGAACTAGTGTTGTCAAAGGCGAAAAGTGTTGGGTTATCCCACATCGGAAGTGGAAGGGGCTGGTGGTCAATTTATAAGTGTGAGGGAAAGCCTTAACCTTTGAGCTAGCTTTTGGGTTGAGAAGGCCCAAGACCACCCAACATTGGTATCAGAGCCCAGGTTGTCAACAAGTCTCAGCCCACCGGGAGGAACTGGGTTGTCGTTCTCTCCAACCCAAGGCCCGATGTGTGAAGGGGGACATTGTTGGGTTATCCCACATCGGAAGTGGAAGGGGCTGGTGGTCAATTTATAAGTGTGAGCGAAAGCCTTAACCTTTGAGCTAGCTTTTGGGTTGAGAAGGCCCAAGACCACCCAACAAAAAGCTCTAAATTTCACTCCAGACCAATTGGGGCTTCAAGTGAAAAGCACAATAAAAGTGTGGGCTTCAGTTATAGAAGGCACAATGAAGGGAAAAACAAAAATATATATGTGATTCGAGAAAAAAGTATTAAGTTCATTCATATTATTTTCCTTAACCACTACTACACTTATATGCCAATTATATATTTGTTTTGTAATATTTTATCCAAGATAGAACTCATGAGCAATGTGCTGCACGCCTAACTGACTTGCCTATAGTGAAGCACAGCTTAATCTAGGCAATGTGCCCTCCATAAGCTTTTATGATATACGGGGCTTGAGCGCACTTTAAATGAGCCTTAGACAACACGATCAGAACATTGACAGAGTAAGCAACAAATTATGCAACAGTCACTGCTAACAACAAATATGGCAAATAAGACATCAAGTGAAACAAGAACCTGTCTTTTACCTAAAAGTTTGATCTCAGAAACAAAAAACTTTTTCAAAATGAAGGTTCCACAACTGATTAGTTTTCATAGACCGAATACTGATGAGGATACTCGCAACTGATGCATAACATATACCATAGTTCTTATCCTGATTCAAGTTGAACTAGGCATGGATTCCACTTCATCGAAGAGCCTCCAAAATAACTCTTGAAGTATACAACACCATAGAAACCTTTCACAATAAATGCTGACAAACTTCAAAGTTGATAAATTGTCACAGGACGAACAAAAGAACTAACATGATCCAGTCGATTAGTGCATGTAGGGCTCTGATATCTGTTTAAGCCAGGCTGTGGTAAGAGTTGGGCAAAGGTAGCCCTCAATCACTTACTAAAACTTACTCGGTGATTAGCTAGCAAGAGGCCACTCCCCAGGAATTTTGTTTCCAAGATGAATGAATGCTGCTAAACGATAAGAATAGTCTATTTGAACAGGGCACATGCATCACACGTAAGGAAGACGCTGAAAGACTTGCAATGAATTTGTCTGGTTTGGCCTAGTTTGGCTTTTATACAATATGCAAGTGCATCAATCCAATCTCCTTACCTGGTTGTCTAGCATTCTGGAGAAATCCTTAAGAACAAATCGACGATCCGGTACTACGGCTTGGCTTTGGTTAGCATATTGCTTAAGCTTCTTCTTCATCAATTTGTAATTGATATAGTATCTGCAACAAAATTGATCTTCACCATTCAACTTAATAATGCAGACTAAAAATAAATGTTTTCTTTTGATTCCTATTCATTAGGTGGTAATGTCTAATTTCTCCTCTTTGATTAATAACCTATGTTGCTCAGACCCTCAAAGATCTTGTCGTATTCCTGTCGGATCCTCAAACACAAAAAAAAAACTAACACAAAAAAAAAACTATTTCCTTAATCCTCAAAGTAGCGAAGTTTGTCTTTCTGCATTGCAACTACCATTTCTTCATTTTTTAACTAACACACATAAAAATAAAGTTTGTGGTCAGAATGTATGCAGAAAATATATCGAGTAATTCACAGCATAACATTTTCTGGAATTGTGTTTTTACTAAAAAGAAACATAGCAAGTTCACAAAGTTCATCTAAAAGTGCAGAATAAGAGCATCGACAAGATCAATTTCTGCCGAATTTGACACATAAATCTAAAGCAATCTCTAGATTCTGCTAAATTAAGGACACCATACCCTTGCCATTCTTGGATTTGTCTTTCCTTCAACTTTTTCCCAAAAGACACCATGTTTTATCTGCATTCAGCCACAAAAAAAGAAAAGGAATGAGATAAACAGCAATGACACATTTATAGTGATGAGAAATTGATTTCCATAGAGAATACAACAAGTATTTGGGTGCCGGACACTGAAAGAGAAGTTATACCAAACATAGTTTCATATAAGCTACCTTTTCACAAACAATTATTTTCATGCAATACAAAAGAGCCCCACGAGACACAGAAGAACCTTGAAAGACCCTGAGTAGTTCAAATGACTTGGTCTCTAATCACTCAAAGTACAAATTTAAACATACACACAACATGTTCACCTCCCACTAGCGGCAGGTGCTACGTAACAGTGTTCACAAAGGCTAGAACAAATGAGAAGAATCACCAAGCGTTTTTGTCTAGGCTGGGATTTGAATCTTGTTGGTGTGACATTTCAATATTAATAAAAATATCTTACATGCCACTATATCATGTTATGTCTATTGGTGGACATCACATTTGTGCATCTTTACTCTCATCAATTGCGGAAGAAAGTGGCTATTAGTTGTTAGCAACTTATGTAACTACCAACTTTTCATTTCACTCATTAATCTATCTTTATGTATTGTTATGTAACATTTGAGCCATTCACTTGGCAAATTTACTATCCACTATCTTCATATTCGTTCAAGGAAGAATTCATCACCTATAAATAGTGTGGTCTTCCTTTGTGTTGATAACAATAAGAAAACAACAAGAGATATGTGAAAGAGCGGACGAAAGATAAGAATATGAAATAATATTATAGTGTGTAGTAGTGAAAGAGAGAGTTGAGACAAGAAAAATATTTTAAGTCTTTGAACTATATTCACTATACAAAAGAAAGAGAGTACTATTATGTTGAAGAAAGGTGTTCTTTTGTGGAGCTTTGGACTCTTCAACTAATGTTGCTTGAGGTTGTACGACGTTGTTGGGTTGTTGTATCTTGGAGAGGACAAGTCAAGAGTGATATTGTTGAATCAATGTAGGTTATGCCGCAGTGGGCTTGAATCTTCTTAAAGAGAGCGAGATATCCTCGCCTCAACCTAAAGATTTGTATATTCATTTTTTGTCGTTTTAATTTCAATTGTAATTTATTGTATTTGTGGTATATTACACCAACAAGCTTAAGGAGGTTCGTGTTTTATTACAGTTTGAGAAAGTGTGGATATCAAGAAAGGGATCTCAACATAATTTCACCCAACATTGCTCTCTTCAAGAGATGAAAGAGAAGAGGTGTATTAATTTTGATAAAATTTGTGATAATCTTGCAGATTTGATAAACTAATGCCTTAGCAAGATAAAGAGCCTGAAGCACATCGAGGGGATGTAATTGTTGATAAGAAAATTTTGAGTCATACTTGAGGAAACCCAACCTGGGGATTAGAGATCCTATAACCAGGCCCAATGGGAAGAACGAATCATATGATGACTTGTTGTGAAATGCACTAATATTAAATTTATTCAATCCCTATGATGTAAGGGCATTTATCCTATAATGAGTTACAATGATTAAGTCTTTGAACTCTAAAAACTTTGTACCTCGAATGAGTGGGGTGTCAAATTATAGGAGCACCATTGACAGATTTCACCTATGCGAGTGTGAAAGTAGGTCGCTTTCTATGAGAATGGACTGGTTCTAAAAACACTCGTGGAAATCGTGATAGCACAAGGCCGTAATGTGCTGGCTAAATAAGATTATGTCAACACCTTGATTATTGTGTGCAACCAGTAATACTTTATTTCCTTGAAGTAGTCATAGTTCAAGTCTGAGACCACTACTGACTCTGGAGTAAATGTTATTGTTTTACTAAGTGAATGTTCAATGTAGCTTACACCTTCATCATGCATAATAATCTACCTTTAATTAAGTTGTGAAGAACTCTCTTATCTTAATATTAAAATGAATGGGGGATTGTCGGTGTGGCATTCAATATTAATAAAAATATAATATATGTCACATTATGTATCATGTTATGTCTATTGGTGGACCACATTTATGCATCACTACTCTCATCAATTGTGAAAGAAAATTGTCATTAGTTGTTAATAACTTATGTACACATCAACTCTTTATTCCACCCATTATTCTATCTTTATGTTTTGTAACTTATGTAGTATTTGAGCCATTCATTCGACAAATTAACTATTCACTATGTTCATATTAATTGCAAGAAAGAATTCATCACCTATAAATAAGAAGAAAAAAAAAAGAGATGTGAGAGTGAAAGAAAATATTCTAAGTCTTTAACTATATTCACTAGACAAAAGAGCGTAATAATATGTTGAAGGAAGGTGTTCTTTTGTGAAATTTTGGACTCTTGTACTAATCCGGAGTTGATTGAGTTGTACGACGTTGTTAGACTGTTGTATCTTCTATGAGAGAAGTCAAGAACCGTACTGCTGGATCGGTGTAGATTATGTCACAGTGCACTTGAATCTCCTAAAAAAAAGCGAGATATCCACGCCTTAGCCTAAAAATTTATATATTCATTTTTGTCATTTTAATTTTAACTGTAATTTATTGTATTTGTGGTATATTACATCAACAAATCTCAACTCACTTTCATTGACCACTAACGTTTAGTGCCAACATGTTCACCTATATATCTACATAGACACGAACGAAGCCTATTGTCTATTGGTTCAACTGAACCTAGTAATTTCAACATGTAACATAATTATATATGTGAAAAATCACTTAAATTTCGTCGAATATTAAATCTGAACTCATAATAAAAGAAGCATTAGTATTAGTATATACATACATTTCACTCACATCACTATCCATTTTCACATCAAAACCACTAATGTACGGCAATAATTTTAGCTTCATATAAAAGAAAAAACATAGCTAAAAAGAATCAATTGAGTTGACAGAATCTCAAATCAATTAAATTCTTTTATAATGCCAAAGGACTGTTTTATATCACACATAAAGCGCGGAACTGTAGTTCAATTTACGTGTTTTGGCAGAATAAATTAAAATTTTGGATCCGACTCTTTGTTGATATGTATATATATATATATAACAACGAAGAGTCGGATCCAAAATTATATATATATATACATATACATATAACACTGAGCTCTGTTTTTTCTGTAATAAACAGAGAAAAATTTGCAGATTCACAAAATTTAAAGGAAAAAATAACAGAGCACTCGTAGCTGTATAAAAATGGCGGATAACACGCAAAAACTCCGATCTTACTACACAAAAATTCTCTCCAAAATCACAAATTCTGTAGTAATTTGTTCGAAACAATTACCTGTACGTATCCACAACGGCAGCAATTTGCAGAAGAACTTTTAGATGAACATCAACAATCACTGAACTCTGTACAAATTTTCAGATTTACAGAATACAGAGCACTCTGAGCTCGATAATTTATTTTTTTTCGAACAAAAAAAAACAAAAACTCGTGATCGCTCAGATTTCTGAACAATAATTTGAGATTTTGTTTGTTCTTTTACAAATGCAAAATTACAATAAATTTTTGAATTTCAAATTTCATGTGTAAGAAATTCACCATGAAAAGTGTGAGAAATGGAGGAGGAGTTTATATATAGTTAGGGAAATTCGGCCCTTATTCAGCTTCTGTTAGTTTGCATAATATTAGTGTTGTAGTACGTGTAAAATTATTGATTTTTTTTCTTTTTTTATTTATTAGCTATTTAAATTATTATTTTGTTTCTAGAGCGGACGATAAAAAATAGGGCAACTTTTACATATGGCAAACAAAAAATTCATATTTGTATGTTATAGCAAACTTTGCATAATTGCGCTCCATAGCAAACATAAAACTGTATAATTTGCTATACATATACAATTGTATAATTCGCTGGCCTAAATTGTATAATTCGCTGGCCTATTTCGCTGCAATTGTATAATTTGTTTTGCATACAGTTGAATCGAATTAAAATGTATGTATATTGCATAATTATAAGTGTATAGCAAGAAGATATATGTTTTTCTCGCTTTATACAAAAACAGAAACACAATATATACACTCATGTTGTATAAAGCTAGAGAAAATTGTCACTGCAATTGTATAATTCGCAATTGTACAATTCGTTGGCCTTTTTCTCTGCAATATTTGAAGTAAAATGTTTGTAAATTGTATAATGAAGTGTATAACACAAAGATATACATTTTTGCATGTATATATACAATTTTCTCTCGCTTTATACAAAACAGAAACAGAATTATACACTTCTGTGTATAAAGCGAGAGAGGCGAGCGAGAATATAGAGTGGCGAGTGAGATTTTTGGGAGAGAGACGCTGGCAAATTTTAGCTAATGTTTGCTATGGAGCACAATTAAATCAAACCCTAGCTATTCCATTTAATTTAAGTTATCAGTTTGCTATTATATACAATTTTCCCTTAAAAAAAATATCCTTAAAAAATATTTGGACTTTTTGAATTTCATATTCGACATATTTCAAATTTTTTGATATTTTAAATTTCATATTTAATGAATATTGCATCTGATACGATCAATTCAATTCAAAATTCGAGCTAATTATAACTATTTATCTGAATATAACTCAACTATTAATTATTCCTACTTTTTTACACCTACACTATAGTTGTACTTCAAGTAGAAAATTAATATATTATAATTTTTGAATTCAAACTATGAAATACTCACAAAGTTTAATTTGATATCCTAACTCTAATCATAGTGTATTTGATAGGAGGTAGTTGCGTATCCATCATAATTACAATTTATAATCAAATTGTTTTGCTAATGAATTTATTGGGCATTGTCCTTGTCGACAATTTTCTTTCTACAAATATATCGAGTATCGTCTAATAATAATTATTCATTAATGATTTGATACATATCTTAAAAAATAATAGATATATCGAATAACTTTTGAATTTTTAAACTGAACAAATATTATTGGATAACTACTTTTAATGTAATAGACAAGTAAAGATAAATTTTTATAAAAGAATTTTATAAAAAGGGACCACATAATATTTCATGCTATGAAGTAATTATAATAGCCATATATTCAAAAATTCGAGTTAATTAAGGAATAATATTAAATGTGTGAGAAAATTGACCTTAATTATAAATTACAATTAATCTTTAGTCGTGTCCTAGTAGTTAAATAAGTAGTTGTAAACTTGAAAGTTTTATTTCCTATTTAATTATTCTAGCACGCAATTATGTGAATTTTTTTAATTTTTTCTTCTAAAACATTATGATAGCTGTTTTATTAGCAGCCATTTTATTTTAACACGTTAGAAATGATTTTGATGCTTCACAGTTTATCCTTTGTTTCTTTAAAAAAAAATATTCATAGAATTATATTATCTAATTAAAAGTACTAATTTCAACTAGCTTAGATTTGCGCTGAAAAACAAGATAGCAAAAAGCTTGATTTTACGTTTAAAAAAGAATCAAATATTCATGTCAAATCATTTACTCCATAGTGATATTTTGAAGAATTGAATAGTATAATAGGCATAATACATAAATATGTTCTTTAACTTTGCTTTAAATTACATTTATGCCCTTCAACTTTGAATATGCACAAATAAACACTTAAACTTGTATAAGTTGAACAAATAGACACATATGTCCTACATGTCATTCTACTTGTCATTTCTCGTCCTACGTGTATTGTGCCATGTAGGACTCATGTGTTTATTTATTTAAAAGTTGTATAGTTAAAGTGTTTGTTTGTATATTATGAAAGTTGGAGGTCAAAGTTAAAATTTGAAGTCAAGTTTAGAGTCCAATATATGTATTATGCCTAGTATAATACGTCAATGATTCAAAATTTGAGAATGATCTTGAATTAAGAATTTATTAAGTGCTTACCTCTAGTTTCCAACATTGTTCTCAGATTTATTTTTTATTATTTCCATTTAGGCGTGTTTGGTAGAGGGGAATTTTATTTTGTTTTTATTGTGCATGTGTCTACTGAATCTCTAACAAAACTGATTGATAACTCAATGATAAGGAAGAGAAAGAAAATCTAAAACCCCCAAACTCATAATGTTTGTTTCGCCTCTGTCCCCGACGCCCTCAGTTCCTACACGTGTCACCCTTTGGCTATTGCACCCTCAACTACACCAATTTTCATTTCTATCTTGTTTTCGCTCCATAGTATTTTATTAAATTATATATAAATTTGTTTAAATAATATTTTTTATTTGTTATTTACTATATATATATATATATATATATATATATATATATATTATATATATATATATATATATTATATATATATATATATATATATATATATATATATATAATATAATAATTTAAAAAGCTTTTGGACATCACATGTGATGTATTGGAAGTTCAATATAACAATAATTAATATTGCCTATATCATATGATGACATTATGTTAGTATACTAGCTAGTAGGGTATCACTTACCCCCACAAAGCATACGTTTGCTCTTATTCAGTAATTATGTGACGGTAGATAAAGACACCTTTTTATTCTTTTTTTTTTCGATATTCATATTGAAATCTTTTGATTAATTAATTTACATCATAAAATTTCATTATAAAGGTAAACTAAGTTCCATACCAAACACTACTCACTATCAAATCTTGAATTTCGGACCTCTAATTAGGTGATACGTGTCATCAAGAATTACATGAATTCTTGTTGTTAGTGTCACGACCCATAACCGACAGGTCGTTACAGTTAGATCTCTAAATGAATCAACTTTTAGATCACAATATGAACCCTAGCTAGAATAAATATGCGGGGTTGGTTCCAGAGAGTATTTTACCAACCAAAATTCTAATTAGGAGAGTTATCTTTATGTCATACCTAGCTAGTTACTGTATCAAATTAAGGCGCATATTTGCATATTAACTTTTAGCACTTAATCGTTATAAATTAACCTAAATTCTCAACTTATAAATATTATTTAACAATATTTAAAAAGTAAAAAAACTTATCCAATCACTGTCAAAATGTCGAAAGAATGACGCAAAGTTTATCTAATGATAATGACAAAAAAAATGATACCAACAATATTTCACCCAAATATTAGTATTATTTGGCTATGGGTCCTAGTCTATTTTGTGGTACATTATGACAATGACTAGAGGGGTATTATAATTTAATACTCAATTTCCATCAATACTATCATGGATTTTGGAATCTAAATTACCATCTATGTGGGACTTCCTTTTAGCTTTGGAATCTAGGCTTACTTCCAAAATTCTTTCTCCTATCAACTTTAAAGGACAATTTAAGTATATTTGATGAAAAGATGAAATTTTACCCAAAAAAAAAAAAGAAGAAAAAAAATAAAAATTCATATAATTCATATGAGAGTAAGGAAGACTAATCTCTATCATTACTAACAAAAGTTGTAATTACCCTTTAATGATGTGTTTGATATTGAGCATATTTATGCATGTTTCGATACGATTTTATTCATATTTTGTATTTTATATTTGAATAGGTGGTCTTACTAAGCTAGACTGTTGAGTTCTACATTGATTTTAGTGTTAATGGATGATATATGTATACTGGAGATGAAATTTGAGGCGAAACACGAGTAATTCAACCAAAAAAATATACAAGTTGGAAGTTGGCGCTTAAGATGTGTACCTCCTCATAAATGTTTACTTTTTAAATAGATCTTCGCGAATTATTCTTTTTAAAACATCTTTCTTCTCTTCCCATCGTTCTTGAACGGTCTATTTTTTCGACTTTTTTATATACATCGAATATATTTTACTATTTATGTAATAACACTTTTTGGACTGACTAACTTTTAAAAATTGGTCAAATTTTAAATCGTAGCTTAAAAATGGGGCATTTGCCTAAATTAGCTCAACTTTCTTCATTACGGCCCAGTAAAACAGCCCAAATATAAATACTGAAGATTTCCAATTACAAGGAGGAGGAAAACGATAGGAGAATGGCGAGTACGGTGGATGCTGCAGGGAATCCAAATCCAACGTCGAAGGTGTTGATGCCGGAGCGAAAATACGGCGTTTCTCCGGTGCAATAATTTGGATCTGAATCCGGAAAAATGCATCGACAAAGGCCGTGAAGTCGATCTCTGTGTGCCTGTAAGTTGAAAATTTGCACATTAACTTGAAAATCTACTCGATTTTGTAGCAGTTTAGTTATAGTTAGCTCCCGTTGGATAATAGATTTTTGGAAGTTGAAATTTGAAAATTTGAGTTTTTGAACTTGTGTTTGGACCTGCATTTTGTGTGTGGAAGTGTAAGTTTGTCTATCTGAAGATATTTGAAGAGATTTATCAAATTTCATGGCCAAATAGAGATATGTAGAGCATAAATCTTCAAAATCTATGGTCAATTGCTAGCTTAGAATGAAATTTGTACTCCTTTTATCACGAGTTCAAATCTTGCTAGTGAATCAAATCTAATTTAATTATGGACAAATTTTTAGTAGTTTAGTTATAGTTAGCTCCTGTTTGGCTGTAGATTTTGAAGTTGAAATTTGAGTTTCTGAAGTATTGTTCGGACATGCAAAGTTTCGTGAGTTGGAAGTGGAGTATCTCCCGATAACTGAAAATATTTGAAGAACAGGTTTATTTCATTTCATGGCGAAATAGATATTTTGAGAATAAATCTTCAGTTTCTGATTTAATATCTATGGTCAAATAGTAGTTTACGGTGAAATTTGTGTTCTTTTTATAGTCTCTTATCACGATTTCATATCCCGGCTAGTGAATCAAATCTAATTTGGTTATGACTTGATTCAAAAATCTACTCGATTCGTAGCAGTTTAGTTGTAGTCACAGTGAAGTTTGTACTCCAATTTTAGGTCTTTTATCGCGAGTTCAAATCCTGTTTAGTGAACCATAGAGGATCGGTTTGATCATACGTGCTAAGTTTGAAGCTTCAAATAGTGGATTTTGTTTTATTTGAGAGAAATGGAAGTTTAGAGCTTTCTGTTGTAAGTGAAGATTCGCCCTGAAAAGATGAAGTTACTTCATAATTATGAATAATAGAGATAGCTGGGATTATTCATCAAGTTTAAAGCTTGAAATAGCGGATTTCTCCTCTTTTCTCTCGAAAAGAACTCTCATTTTCTTGGTTGGAGAGAATGAGAATGAAGGTTCACGGTGTTTCACTGTGTATAGAGCCTTTGATTTAGGAGTGGCATTTTATGATTTTAATCTACACGCCACGCGCTTGCACTCTAACAACTAAGAAAGCTAAGTAATACTTTTCACTCACAATGAACAACTAATATGTAATATTTTGTTCCCAATTCTGCTTTTAAAAATCTAATACATGCATTAGATTATGTGTAGGCTGAAGGATCTCAATCAGAAGTGTACAAAAGAGATGGATGCTTATGCTGGATGCATGTACTACAACACAAATGAATTCAATATGTGTCGAAAAGAACAAAAGGAATTCGAAGAGGCATGTCCTTGTTGATTGGTCCCCACAAAGGTAAAGATAAGGTCTGCTTACATCCTACCTAACCACACCCCACTTGTGGGATCATAGCGGGTATGTTATTGTCGTATGTGCTTATTGTTTGGTATCGCAGATTATGGTTCTCAACTATTCCTCTTTCTTTTCTTTTTTTTTCCTTTTGGTAAAATGCTACTCCTAGCTTGTAACTAACTGGCTACTTAGTATCAAATACTATAACTCCACAAAGACACCTCCACGTCGCTTTCTACATCATCCCAACTGAAACAACTACCTAAACGCGGAGTTGGTGAAAACAAAAGCCCCTTTGCCATCTTTTCTTGCCATCCTTCCATCTCCAACATGTCGTTATCTTCTCCCCAGTTACAACATAAAATGTTCTCCATATCTATACACAATTCCTTTGCGCCAAAATCACTACTACTCCCATCATTAGCCCTCGCAATATCAATCTTTTGATACTTTATTTCATCAATGGTATTGGAATTAACTTCCTCATTCATATAGTCGACTCCAACTAATTCAGTATCCTGAGAAAAAGCTTGTGCAGCCATAACTGCTGCCTGTCGTATGTCCTTGGGGTCCTTTGATGCCGGCACTGGCAATCCCCATCGAGAGTCAGCAAAGTTCAGAGTGGCTAGATTGCCTCTAAGAGCTAATGCAGCAACATCATGAGCTCGAGCCGCCATTTCAGGAGTAGAGTAAGTCCCTAGCCATATTCTTTTCTGTTGACTAGGCTCACGTAGCTCACAAACCCACTTGTTATTATTCCTCCTCCTCACTCCCCTATAAACCGGGTGGCGAGTTTCCTTGAACTTCTTTCTCCCTGCACGTTTCTTGGGTTGGCTCGATGCTAATAATAGTATTCCTTCCTCATTGGAAGGTGTTGTTGCACTTAATGGGTTGATATCTGATGAGTACAAACTCGAGTTGTTATTCATTTTAAACACGTCTCAGTCTATAACAAGCTAGTGATTTTCTTAGAGTTTGAAGTCTGTTGTGATATTGGCTGGAAGTAAGTTTGTTTAGAATATTGGTTAAGTTTGACAGTGGTTTATATAGATTTTGGATACACTTTTGGATTATGAATTATAAAAGAAAGTGAAAGCACGTGCCTACGACATAGACACGCAAAATCATTTTTCTTAAAAGAATTGTGAGAAGTAACAACTTTTCTTTTTCTTCGTGGGGTCAATTACTAGATACAACTCAAGAGTTTGTTATCTTAATATAATTTTTAAATTTTTTAACTTATTAATTATTATAAGTTATAATAATCTTTTGATGTAATTTTTCAACTTCTTCTATCACAAATTATGTGGACATGTGAAATATTGAGAGTTAATTAAGGTTTTAGTATAATTTTTTAAAAAGTATTAAGTTGTTAATTGTTGATACTTAATATTCTAAAAGAGAATGTAAGACAAATAAATTAAAACGAAAAAATATTAATTATAAACAGAAAAAGTCGAAAAAGAAAATAGAAGGATAAAAATTGATTGATTCATCGACTGACCCGAAGCTACTCACATTCTCTTTTTACATATATAAAAGAATTTACCTATTTCAGAAAGTTAAAAAATATTTCAAATTTTGTTATCTTAAATTTTATTGTCTCAACTATGTCACCTTAAAAGTTGGAAGTAAATAGCTACTAAAAGGGGAAGGTGGCGTTTTTGTTCTTTCAGATGAATTAAAAAAAAGAAAAAAGTAAGACGCACAAATTAATAGATACAGATAGAAGTATTACATACTTAGTAATATAACAAATAACAAAAATCTAGTGTAATTGTAAAAGTAAAATCTCAATATCTATATATATGTATATTTTCAATTGATCATTGATAATTCAATCTTTTATCTAAGTTTGAAATTGATAATGTGAACAAGTTTACAAAATTAAGTTACATTATTTTAGGAAAAATGTACAAGTAGCCCCTCAATCTATACCCGAAATCTCAGAGACATATTTATATTAAACTAAGGTTTTATTACACTCCTGAACTTATTTTATTAGTAATTTTCTATTTTTTTTGCTTGCGTGGCACTAGCTTGAAAAAAAATCAATTAGTATTGGGCCCACAAGAAAGTGTCACGTAAGTCGAAAAGAGATAGAAAATTATTAATAAAATATATTCAGAAAGGTAATAGGACCTTAATATAGTATAAATATATCTCTGAGATTTTGAAATAAAATTAAAAGAGTATTTATGTATCATCCCTTTTATTTATGCATAGAAAAACTGAAGAAGAATATACTAGTAGTTTTATTGGTTGAAGACTTGAAGTAGTGAGTTGGCATAGTTTCTAGATAGATTTAAAAATGGGGTTCTTGTATTTTTCCATAAAAATTGTGGGGTATGGGAGTTGGGTGTGGGGTGGGTGGAACTTCCCTTTCCAATTTTGGGTCAATGGGACGTAAACACTGTGTTCACAGGAAAAAGAGCACACGGGTGCCACACATTTGGTGGGAACTGAGTGACACTTTTGATAGAGCCTGTTTGGCTCAGCTTAAAAGTTGATCAAACTGATTTAAAAGTTGGTTTTTGATTTATTTAGCTGTTTGGTAATATTCAAAATAACTTATTTTAAGTTAAAAAAAAACTTATTTTAAGCTAAAAGTTAAAAGCTGGGTAGGGATTTTTTTTTTTTTTTAGCTTATAAGCTGTTTTAAGTTGACCACATTTTTATCTTTTTGCCCTTAATATTTTTATACAATCTCCAAATAATCCACATAACCCTAACATCTCTTTCTTCCATTTTTTCCCTTTCATGTTTGACATAGCAACTTCAGCACTTTTATCCAAACGCATAACTGCTTATTTTAAAAATAAGTTCAGTACTTTCAAAAGTATTTTTTTAAAGTTGTTTTTATTAAGCTCATCCAAACGGGCCCTTATTTCATTAAAACAAGTTTATTTAAATTTAAATATAACGATAATATGTGAAAGTTAATAAGGATGAAAGTTTAACACGAATACTAAAGCGGAATATAATGTCAATTTAATTTAATTCTTGTAATCTGATTGTCACGTGTACAAATTTTTAAAGTGTTAAATTGATTCAAAAGAAAAACTACAAGTCTTAATTGATATTATTTCCAGAATTGAACAAGATCACAAATAAGTGTAAGAAGATTTGCTGAGATGACAAACAACTATTTCAGAAATCTCCACACGAAGTCTAAGAAAAGAGGAGAATAGAAAGTATCATGAAGATCTGGTTGTAATCGATAAAAATTTTGAAGCAAGGGGTGAGTACCAAACCACAGGATACTTTGCAAGTAAACTTCTAAATACAAGCTAAGGGAATAGAATACGGGTACTCCTTACATCCAACCGAACCTCCACAACTAACCTGTATAAAAATCCTGCCAACCTAACAGTTATTATTACATATATCACATCTCAACAACAACACTCTAACAATTTTATATCCTCGACAACAAGCTCAATATTCATCAATCACAAGTTTCACATAAAGGAACTCACAAGATCAAAACACACAATATCAAGTTCACCAATTATAAAGATATGCAATGCAATGTCAAGTATCGTAATGCATGTCTGACCAAATGGTCTACATCCGTTGTCTCTTAGTTCGGGACCCATGGGGACATATTTGTTCATGCATCCATCGCAGCGTGTTGATACAACACTCGATAATAAATTCGTTGCGACATGTCCCTCAATAATAGTATCGGTCACGGCCTGCGATACGTCCCTCGAATTACAATATTTGTCGCGGCATGCAACATGTCCTTCAAAATGGTGCATCCTCTTTAATTTCTTATTTTCCCTCAATTTACATAACATCTATCATAATCATGTCTCAAAAATATTGCAGGTGACACATTCACAAATAATGAAGAGATGGTCATTTTCATAACAAGTCACAACGATACAATCGTGATATAACATCAGCAATTAATCAATAACCTTTCAAGCTAGCCTCAACACATCACACAGGAAAATACACAATTCTATGCCCTTAAGGGTCTAGAAATCTGCTCAAATAATTGAGTAATCACTTTGGGACTTGAGTCTTCCTCTTTCGTAAAATATCAAAGTGCTTTCAATCTATCAAATATATGATCCTCATAAGAATAAAAATCTAATGACACTCATATTACTATATTTAGTTTCAGCTCGAAAATCAAATAAGGTCATCTCGAGTCATCAAATTCGAAGCTGAAATTTTCTTTTAGATCATGTTTACCCATGATAAAATAAACTCGCATGCAAAAATTTCAGTCAAAACAGATCGTTATTCGACCCCCATATCAACATTTTGTTCTAAGAATCCTAGACCTATATTTTTATTAATTTAGCACTAATTAGATGCATTTTTAACTTAAAAATCTGTTTATACTTACATAAAATTTAATGAAAAAGACGAGAAACATTACCTTAACGCCTTTGAGATGAAAATCTCAATTTTTCTCCTCCCTTTCCCTTTTTTTCTCATTTTTCTATAGTGTAATTTATTTTGTTTGTTCACTTCTTAATTTAATATAAATTATACTCGTTTTTAACCTAAAAATATATTCATAAATGCATAAAACCTAAAATATGTTCATAAATGCATAAAAATTTAATGGAAAGGATCAGAAGCATTACCTTAACCCTAATTGGGATGAAAATCTCAGTTTTTCTCCTCCCTTTGCCCCTCTTTTTTCTGTCTTTTTTTTTCCCGTAATTTCTTTCGTCTGTTCAGGTCTTTATCTTTTTTATCTATTATTGAACTTTTATTTATTTTTCTTTTCCATTATTATTAGTAATAATTTTTTTTTAATTAAATCTCATAAAAATCATGTCACTCATTTTTATAAGTCATAAATTATTTATAAACGCTACTAAAAAGGTTAATATAGAAATAATTGTTGAAATTCATAAAACGACTAAGAGAATCATTACATTTCAAGAAACAAATGACTTTTAATCGCGTATAAGTTTATAAATATTTCATAGGTTATATCTCAATGTAATTTCAAGTTTTGGAGAATTTATGTTCCATTAAGCATGTGTTTTAATGTTAAAGATTAATTATATAATTTGATTTAGTTAATTATGAATTTAGTAAATATACCTGATGGTTTCGTTATTATAATTAATTTTGTATAAACACCAGGTGAGAGTAAATATTTATCTACATATGGCCATTTATTAGAGTCCAGAGCCTAAAGTAGATAAAATATTAACAAAAATTTTAAAATGGTATATAAAATTTTATATTAACCAAAACGGCAAAATCACTGGAACAACAGTGATTTACTCCACCGGAAAAAGCAAAATCGCTGTCACTATGTGAATTTGTTTTAAAAACAATTGAAATCGCTATTTACGCAGCGATTTTCATATTTTTTTTAAAAAAAGAATCGCTGCCTAGGCAGTGATTTAATTTTATTTTTTTTATATAAAATCATTGCCTAGGCAGCGATTTTCAAATTTTTAATAATTTATTTTATAAAAATATAATATAAATTTTATATTTTTTTAAAAAAATATTTTTAAAAAAAGGTTTTTTAAGAAAAATATTAAATCGCTGTCTAGACAGCAATTTTATCAAAAAAAAATTAAATATGAAAATGGCTGCATATGCAGCGATATGCAAAAAAAAAAAAAAAAAAAAAATTAAATCGTTATTATTTAGAAAACGACCTATGTCTATTAATTAGTGGAGCTTTAGTCAGACTAGCTAGCTTGATAGAGCTATCTATACAAAGACAAACGTGAAACAGGAGAGAATCAAGACAAAAAAAATTCACAAAATCTAAAATTAAAAAATTTTAAATCGCTGTCTAGGTAGCGATTATATTTAAAAAAGAATTATTTTATAATATGGAAATCGTTGAATGAGTAGTGATTTCATTTTTTTTAAAAAAAATATTCACATTTTGCAAAATCGCTGCAGTGGCAGCGATTTTGTTTTTTTCGATGGAGTAAATCGCGGTTGTTCCAGCGATTTTGCCGTTTTGGTTAATATAAAAATTTATATACCGTTTTGAAATTTTTAGTAATATTTTATACCCTTTAAGCTCCAAACTCCCATTTACTATTGATCAACTCGAAATTACCGACGAATTTTATTGCTTATTTTCTTGTAATGGTATTTTCTTAGTAATTTTCTTTGCAACATAAGAAATGAAAGAACAAGAAAAAAGAAGAGGACATATGCAATACCTACGTAAGGCATCTTATGTCATGAATTTATATTATAAGCACTCTTCTTTATAAGCTTTTAATAGTTGACTCATCTCTACCACGAGTTTTACTATTACAAATATAAATATATAATAATCAGAACAAAATGGTTTTTGTTTGTATTACCTATTGCAAGGGAAACTTTGTTTTTAGATACTTTTATCGATCATATTGCTTATATCATCTTCTATTTCGTATCTAATACTAATATGTATTTGTATTTTAGATTTTGTTCACATATCTCATAAACCTACTTGTTATTATTCCTCCTCCTCACTCCCTTATAAATTGGGTGACGGGTTTCCTTAAACTTCTTTCTTTCGGCTCGTTTCTTGGATCGACTCGATGCTAATAATAGTATTCCTTCTTTATCGAAAGGTGTTGTTGCATTTAATGGATTGACATCTGAATAGTACAAACTCGAATTATTATTTATTATAGACATGTGTTAATTTATAACAATATACTTGTTTTCTTGGAGTTTGTAGTGTTCTTATAGAATTTGTGATAGTTTGAAAGTGATTTTTTATAGAATTTGAATAGATTTATAAATTAAGAAAGAAAAATAAAGACACGTGTCTACGATATATACACGAACACGTATGGAAAATCAATTTGAATGGGGATTGGAAGTACAACTTTTCTTTTTCTTAGTGGGGTATGCTTCTATGTATAATAATAAATAAATTTTTAAAAAAAGTACTACTACATGCCACCTATGAATAAAAAAATGTTAATATCGATATAGGTTGTGATGAGGTGGTTCGAGAAGACGGGAGCTATTTACTTTTAATTAAAAATTTCTAATTTATTATGAAAACAAACTTTTTTGTTTAATTAGGAGTATCATCCTTGTAGATAGACCTTATGATAATTCAGACTTAGTCTAATTTTATATGAAAAAATCTGATACGAAATCAAAAATAATATTTAAAAGTAATATATATATATATATATATATATATATATATATTAAATTAAAAAATATTTAACAAATAAATAGAGAGTATTCTTTAGTGGATTTAAGCATCATTATGTAAAGTGGAAGACATAGACGGTTTGATATTTTCTTACTTATATAATTATTAATTTCTTTAAACAATAAAATAAGAAAAAGAAAAAAAAAAGACTACACATAGCCTACAATGCATCTTATGTCAAGAATCATTATACATAAAATTAGATGGAGAATAATAATATATAGTTGACTCATAATAAGTCACATCTTCCGCGAGCTTTAATGTTACAAATATAAATTGATGCATTAGATATAAGGGGATTGTAATATATCGATTATTTATATAATTATGTGGGGATTAATCATATAATAGCAATTTTTTTTATTACACGGTAATTAATTAGTATACAAATTATTTTGTAGGGATTATCTATTGTAATAAGGTCATTTTTGTTTTAAAATATTGTTATTCAGAGTTCGGAGTCAAAAGGATAAAAAAAATTGTTAAAAAGAGTATACCAATTTTTTTTTTACCAAAACGGCAAAATCGCTCACAATGTAGCGAGTTTGTACGTCGAGAAAACCAAAATCGTTGCTGTAGCAGCAATTTCTTAAATTTCCTTTTTTAAAAAAAAAATTCAAACAAGTCGCTCCAAGTGGAGCGATTTCCAAAATTAAAAAAAAATATAATTTTTTTAATAAGTCGCTGCAAGCAGCGACTTACATTGAACTTCTTTTTTTTTTTGCTTTATTTTTTTAAAAAATTAAAATTAAATCTTGGCAAAATCGCTAAGACAGCCATTTTTAATAAATTATTTTTTATTATTTTTTTTAAAATTCAGTGATTTACACTTAATTTTTTTTTTGAAAACTTAATTTAATCGGCTACTTTTTTTTGCAGCGATTTAATTAAATTTTCAAAAAAATAAAAATAAATTAAGTGTAAATCGCTGCCTTTACAGCGATTTGATTATTTAAAAAAAAACTAATTAAAAATCGCTGCCAATGATTTAAATAAAATTAAAAAAAATATTCAATTTTTTTTATAAAAAAATAAAGCAAAAAATAAATAAATAATTAAAAATTGTAATGTAAGTCGCTGCAGAACTTATGAAAAATATTATTATTTTTTATTTTGAAAATCGCTCCATTTGGAGCGATTTGTTTAATTTTTTTTAGAAAAAAAAGCAAAAAAAAAATTTTAATATGCCCTTTTGGAATTTTTTCAGATGGCTAAAGTCACTACATCGTGAGCAATTTTACCGTTTTGGTTTTAAAAAAATTGATATACCCTTTTGAAATTTTTTGACAATTTTTTTTTTACCCTTTTAACTCCGCACTCAAGCACGTCTTAGGTTACTTGAGTATTCAATTTGATTGTGTAGATTTATACTTTAATTATACTATATTACACGAGATATATATCTTATAAGCAATATATTAGTATATAAAAGTATTACATTTTATTAATTTTAGTTTAATAACTTTAATCAATCAAAATCCAAACTTTATATGTCATAAAATACATTCATTACTCATATCGAAACACACGTATCCACATGACTAGGATCCATACCTCGAATCCTTTTAAGTTATGTGATTAAGAATTCAACCTATATATTATTATACACTCATAATGCACTTGTATCAATTACTCACGCTCGACTCTGAACAATGTAATATACACTATTACTCATGCTCGACTCTAAATAATGTAATTACACAATTATATCAATTATTCATGCTCGATTCTGAACAACGTAATTATATGTTATAGCTCCACAAAGACACTTCCCCATCACTTTCCACATCATCCCAACTAAAACAACTATCATAATGGGGACTTGGTGTAAACAAATGCCCCTCACTCATCTTCTCTTGCCATGATGATCCCTCAATTTCCAACATTTCATTATTGTCTCCCCAATTATTATAACATGAAATGTTACCCATCTCCATATTTTGTATGTTATTATTATTATTATTATTATTCACTTCATTACCCACCAAATTACTATTGTCACTTCCATTGGCCCCACCAATAGCAATATTTTCTTCAATATAATTGATTTCCTCATTCATATAACCGACTCCAACTAATTCTTCGGCTGCTTGCATGGCAGCCTTACGTAATTCTTCAGGATCCTTTGATATCGGCACAGTCAACCGCCAACTAGAATCGGCGAAATTTAAAGTAGCTAGATTACCTCTAAGCGCTAATGCAGCTACGTCATGAGCTCGAGCCGCCATTTCAGGAGTCGGGTAAGTCCCTAGCCATATTCTCTTTTGCTCACTCGGCTCACGCATCTTGCAAACCCACCTGTTATTATCTCTCCTCCTCACCCCCCTATAAACTGGATGACGAGTTTCCTTGAACTTCTTTCTTCCTGCGCGTTTCTTAGGTTGATTCGAAGCTAGTAGAAATACTCCTTCATCTTGAACTCTAAAATTATCACTATTCATCTCGAGGCAATTGATAATTTTTTTTAAAAGAATAGTCGCGACTATTATGATAGTCAAGGCTTCGTAGTGAGTTAAGTGATGTGGATAGGAGTGTATTTTGTTGAATGTGGTTTTGGAAGTTTTAAGAATTTTGTGAAAGTATGAAAGTAGTTTTTATAGAAAAAGATAACACATGGCTACGATATAGACACGGACACGTAAGTCTATTTAATTGCTAAAAGTTTTATTGGTCAAGGTAAACATGGAGAAAAGAGACTGATAAAAAGTTGTGAGTTACGTTAGCGGACTTTAAAAAAATATATTTTTGTTCATTTTTATTTATCATATTTTATCTTTTTTTAAGTTAATTTTTGTTTTAATTTATATTTTAAAATGTTTCTTTCGTAAAATAAGATATCAATTTATAGGATTTTTTACAAAAAATTATTTAAATGCATGTTTTATTTTATCATGATTTCTAAAATTTTATTCGATTTAAAAAGTTTACGAAAATTTTCTCTCGAATATATCTCTATCCTCAGGGGCGGACCCACATGGTGTCTGCCGGGTGCTCGAGCACCCATTAACTTTGTTACGAAATATATATATCTATGTAGAAATTGATAGGTATTTGTATAAAATTAACATAGAGCACCTAATGAATAAATCATATAGTTGGCCAAACGGTTCTTGGATCGGTACATAAGACTCTTTTAATGTTGTTGTACCAAGGTTCAAATCTCATTGTTAACACATATTTTTTTATAGTTTCACTTCAGAGCACCCACAACCTTAAAATCTTAGATCCGCCACTGTCTATCCTCTCTCGGATACATCCATTTCTCTCTCGGATACACCTATTTCTGGATTTGGATACATCTCTATCCCCTTTCCTCTCGAATACATCCCTCTTATTACATTTCTATTTCCTCTTGAATACATTATTTCTCTCTTGGATACATCTGTGAGCTATATAACCGTAGGTTTTTTTGGATAATAATATATTGCGACCGAGCTATCCGAATGTCTGCTAATGTATATAAAATTCTTTAATTTTTTTTTTGTAATTTTGAAAAAAGTAGAATGAAATGTAATTAAATCTTAACACTAAAAAATTTGTGCAATTTTTACTTTTTTTTTAAAAAGTATAATATTACAATATTCAGTTTAATTTTATAAATATATTTAAAAAAGATTACTTATAAAGTGTACCCTTCCTTATTTCAACCTTACTATATAAAGACATTATTATTTTGAATAGGCCAATAACTTTTAGTACGATTTTTGAATATTTAATTTTTAAATGATAATTTAATTTAATTAAAGTTATCTTGTGTACTTTCATCTTTAGGTTTGAGTCAATGAGACAGAAAATATGTTGTTTAAGGAAACAAATCGTGGATATAGCACACGTATACTACACACTTTCAGTCACTTTATTACAGATTTGACACCATCACACTTTTTCTTTTAAAAAATAATTTTCATATTCGTATATTCGGTAGAAACCTAATAAAATTTAGATTATTATCGAAAAGTTTGATATTTTAACACGTAGGTAAAAAGTTTCCTAACAATTGTGACTTCATATACATGGAGATTCAAACACTAAACGTTTGATTAAAGATAAAGCAATACTTATTAGGATCTTTGAATTTGTTCGAGGGATTCGAAAAATAAAAATATGAACGTGTAAATAAGCCAACAAAATAAAATTTTAAGAAAGTAGTACTTTAGTTGTGGACCCTTTGAATTCTTTTAAATTTAACACCATATTTTAACATGTTATATATATATATATATATATATATATATATATAATATATATATATATATATATATATAAAGGCGAAAACCTAAACTAAAACTAAAAAAAAAATGAAACTAAAAAATTAATAAATAAAAACAATAAATCAGGGATTCGAACCTCAACGTCACACTTAGTTTTTGATGAAAGTTACCCAAGGTTTTAACCATTTCGTTGAGGGAGTTCAAAAAATAAAATAAAATAATATATATTATATATATATATATTATATATATATATATATTTTATTTTTTATTTTTATTTTTAATGTGTATTTTTTATCAAGGATTTCGAGTGAACCCTAAGCGACACGTGGATCCGCCCCTGATAGTTTCTACTCTATTACAGTCCATATTGATAACTCACCTAATTATATAATCAGTTTCTCTTCATCTTCGCATATTTATATTAGAATGTACGATAATTTCATTAAAAGATTCAAATTATTACAAGTGATAGAGCATATTCTTCGGAATTAAAAAAAATTGAAAATATATAAAAAAAATATACAAAGAAAATGTGTACAACATGTCCATAATACATAGTCAACCATTTCGGAGCTTAGAATAGTTGACTCATGTCTTGAATTAACCCTACAATGGTTCTATCCCATTGACTCTCAAAAAATGGAAACTAAACTAACAAAGAAAAAAATTTCTTCTTCCAATAAACCCAAAATGGAAACTAGAAGAATAAAATAACAACCATAAGAGTACCTTTTTCCATGTCATTACTTAATTCAACCATGTGCTAGAAATAAAATATTCCTTTAGTCTTTTTCTCAATTTTTCTATTCATATTTAGGGATAGTTTGGTATGACATATTAGTTATACAAATTACATATTTCATATATTTTTATAAATCGGATATCGAATACGAGTGTGTTCTTATCTTTGTGAGGTGTAGAAACATTGAATCAATAGATTACTTTTGAAATCATAAAAATTATTCGAGAATTGTTACTCGAAGAAATAATATATAAGAAACTGTTAATATGAAATAAATACTTCAAATCGAACGACTCGTTATCTATATAAATATATATATTGGACCCCACAAGGAAGAAAAAATAATAATAATCCGTGTTAGCGTGTCAATATCGTAGCCACATGCTCCTTCTTTTTCTTACTTAACTTAATTCATAATCCAATTCAACTAACATACTCCTAGTAATAGCACTTCCCTCACTACAAAGTTTAAATATTATATTATTGACTATTATAAAAGTCGCGACTATTTAAAAAAAATAGTGATGTCCTCGAAATGTGTAATAACTTGATCTCAGTTGGGATGATATAAAAACTAGTGACATCGAGGTGTCTTTGTGGAATTATAGCATTCGATACAAAATAAAGGATTAAGTCGTGCAAGTAAAATACATGATATATGATTTTTGATTGAAAAAATGTGAAGGTTCAAAGAAACTTGATATCTGATTTATAGGGAATGTGAAAAGGATGAATAATAATAAGTGGATTTGCGAGGAACGTGGGTCTACGCTAGTAAATTACCTAGTATATAGAATAATTGGATTTTGTTTCAATATCCGATTATAGTTATAAATAGATCGGAGTTGCATTTTAAGAAAGAAAAAGATACTCAACAAGATTGATGTTGAAGTGTTCACAATTAGCTGTTGAAGAAACTACACCATGACTAAGTAAATTAGACAAATTTCTAATCGTCTTCATTTTCTTAAATTTTGTGTTAAATCTAAATCAGACAAACAAAATTGAAATGTCCACCGTATTTCTTCACCTCATCTCTGGGCCACTAATTACTCCACACCCATGACTACTTCTTTGGGCTTTAAAGTAGCCTATATGGGTCAGCCCAACTCAACATATTGAAAAGGTAATAAAAATGAACTATATTAGTAAAAAATTTAGGAAATTACGCGGTTAAGCAAACTTATACTACTTAATTACTCATTATAACTATAGTTTTCTATAACTACCATTCGCGAATAACATGGGTTAAATTTGAGTTTGTATATGTATAATTCACCAGAATATACAAATATATATGTATAATATACAATTATCTAACCAATATACATATACGATTCAGCTCTCTCCCAATCTACTCCCTCTCTCGCTCGCCTCTCTCCTACCTCTCCCAATCTCACTTGCCTCTCTCCTCCTACTACCAATTTCACGTGCCATATATACAAATGCATATGTATATTTTGCAATTATCTAACCGATATATATATATATATATATATATATATATATATATATATAGATATATATATATATATATTATTATATATATATATATATATATACAATTCACCTCTGTCTCACTCTCTGCCCTCTCTCGCATGCCTCTCTCCTCCATCTCCCAATCATGCTTGCTCTCTCCTCCCTCTCCCAATCTCTCTCGCCTCTCACCTCCCTTTCCCAATCTATCTAGCTCGAATATGCAAATACATATGTATAATATACAATTATCTAACCAATATACATATACATTTACCTCTCTCCCACCTTTTTACCTCTCTCTCTAGCCTCTCTCCTCTCTCTACAGTCTCGCTCGCCTCTCTCTTTCCTATAACATGTAGCTATGAAATGTAATCATCAAACTATAGCTATGGAAAGTATGTAATTAGGCTATTTTTGAATTTTTATATGTGAAAGTTCCTCAAAATTTTATATGGTGTTGATTTATTTTTCCGTAGGACCCAATATATTTTAACAACTAAATTTTAAATATATTGATGTAATTTTTCTACGCCTTGAACACCATAAAATTCGAATCAGAATAAATAGGAGTGACAAATTTAGTCCATAAATTCAACCCATCTAAATATTGGACTAACATTAGTGAATATTAACTCATGAGAGACATTATAAAAAAAAAATTCGATGCAATGTATTTAACCATAATAAATAATTTTCTTATTTATAAACTTAGATAAATTATAAGAAAATAAAGAAAGAAACAAAAACTTAATAAAAAGTGGGTTAGTTGGGTCACGACCTACTCTTTCGATTCATTTTAACCTGTTCAAATTGTAACTAATCTGTTCATTTGACATCGCCTTAATTCTTATGAATGGATGAGTTTGGATTGATCTTGAAGCTGGGCCTTAAAAAATAGTTGGGCCTTTCTGGTGTGAGAAAACCCATCAATTTGTTTGGGCTATATAGTTATAAGCATACTTCATTATGAAATTCATTTTTTTTTTTACATAAACGGAGAGCGAAAAATAAACATTAATGAATCAACTCGATTGATTTTGACTTAACTTGGTTCAACCTCGATTAGATTTGTATTTGTTTGACTTATAGGTCACATGTTTAATTAAAATAAGTCATTTATTAAAATCAATTCATCAAACAATACGTTTTTTCTTTTTGAAATTTTACAATATTAATATAAATATATTTCCCAAAAACCTTTCGGACTATATTTTTGTTCAGAAAAAATTTAATAACAAAAGACAAAAGTCTGATACTATATAATATTATACGTTACTGTAACACACGTTTTACGACTAAAACATAATTCCACACTAAGCTATGTGAGAAAATGTATTGCCAGCATGAAAATGAAATACACATTAGATAACTAGGAGTAATTTACCCACGAATTGCCCACGCTTTCACTTTTTTTTTTTGTTTAGCAAACCATAAACATATATATACACCCATAAATTATAGAAAGTGAGAAATACACGCACTTGCATATATAAGAGTTTAACTTTAATATACTGACGGAGCAAAAATCAATTACAATATCGTCAGTGTACAAACGTTAAAATTCTACATATTGGTATATCCACACATCAATATCACACTTGTATACTATCACAAGTCTAGTCAATTCAGATTCAGCATTTCAACGATTTCTAGATTGTCATCAAACCTACAATTCATTTATTTTACTCGGCTCACAGTTTATTAATTACTAACTTTTCACATACTTGGTAGTTTTTCTCAATCACATTCGAAGCTATTGAGTTCTGCCTAACCAACTTGTATCATATTATACTATGCATGCGCAATAAGAGAGTTGTAAGTACATTACACGTACAACTGTACACACATATATGTGAGAATTTAACTTCAATGTACTAATAAAGTACGTACATAAAGTACGTCATCAATATATATATGTCAAAATCCTACACATATTATTATCACACACGTTTTTCATGCGCATAGAAGTTTAACTTCAATACACTGACAATTAGTATATAAGATCAAATTTTCATGATTAAACATATTTTTGAAAATAAAATTCCAAAATCTACTTTATCAAAATTATCTATGACTAACACTAGCTAATAACAAAGAAAAAACAACTTTCTAAATTTATAAATTAAATCTACTATGACATTTCTACAACTATAAAACATGATGCTTACTCCCCCTAGAATAAACTCCACATCTTTGGAAGAGTATTCACCAAGAGACTCTGATATTGAAAATCTTTGGAGTTCCTAATTATTTCAAAGACGAATTCAGAATTTTAAATTAACGATTTCTTTTAAAAAATCATGTGATTTTGTTATATGTAAAAGTACTAGAGTGATCAATGTAACGTACCTACAAAAAAGAGTACTATTATTGAAATAGTTTACTAGTACAATATCTAATTTGACTTTATTAATGTTGAGATGTCTATGCTTAGACTACCATTTTTGTGTACCATGTGTTTTTTAGGAATGGAAAAAAGGTCAAAATTATTTTTGAACTATATGAAATAGATATTTGTATCCTTTATTATATTTTGAGGATAAAAATATCATGTTATTATTTTAAGAAATCACAAATATACTCGATAATCACTATAAAAAATGATTATTAGCTGCATTTAATTCTTAATTGTCGTTAAATATGTACTTTTAGCGGTAATTGTCCCTTTTTGTATATATCCCTAAAGCCTTTAACGACATTGGTTCTAATGGCACTTAACTAATGCTGGTAAAGACTTTATCACTCTTTATTAGTATCAATTTTTAATGCTGCTAAAAGTTATTTTTGTTGTAGCGAATTAACCACCAAATTTTTAGTGACATGGTAAATCACATACGACTTAATCCTCCACCTAAGCATTGGCAGTTTGGATTTACTTTTAGAAAAAAGAATAGACCTTTAGCGGGCGACAAAAGTCGCAGCAAATTCTAAAATATTATCACTTAAGATTTTGAGCAATAGTCATTAACTAGTAAAATATATTTTTTTTTAAAAAAAATATGATAATTAATTTTTAGTTGAAACCTAATTTTTCAAAAATAAATAACATTTACTAAATATTTTTAAAAATCCAATATTATTAAAAAAGTATCAAAATTACTTCTCGACTCAAATCTCCTACCAGACAATCCATTATTTTACATTTTATGCATCTGAGATATGACATTAAAAAAAAATAGCGTCTTGAAACTCCTTTTTATTGATATCATGTGTGAGTTTTTTACTAAAAAAAACACAAAATTATAAATTAATGCTAGAAATCAATAAAAATCGTTAGTGGCGATTATTATATTTATTTAATTAAGAGAAAATGCATAAGTATTTCCCCAATCTATGTCTGAAATATGACAGACACACTTATAATATATTAAGATCCTATTACCTCCGAACTTATTTTATACATAATTTTTGTTTCTTTTCAGCCTACGTAGCATTAGCTGATGGGCCCAATGCATGTTGATATTTTTTTCAGTCTAGTGCTACATAGGCCGAAAAGGAATAGAAAATTATTTGAAAAATAATTTCAGAGGAATAATAAGACCTTAGTATAGTAAAATGTAATTATATTTATTTAATTAAAATGTCCTTGTCAAATTTCATGAAAAAGTAGAGGGAGAACCGACTAATATATTTTGTGGACCATGGAAGAAAAATATCTGACTGAAATAACATGTTTGGTATTGAGAGATTGTGATGTTCAAATTTATAATTTTGGAATTAATTTATATATACTAATAAAAGATTCAAATTTATAATTTTGGAATTAATTTATAGATACTAATAAAAGATTTTTTTTATGGAATATATGTCTAAAAAATGACTCATCCAAAATTATTTTTACGAATAATCTGACAAAAAATTATATTTTTGATGACTTCATGAGAAATTCATATTTTTTTAGAAATGTAATAAGAGATCTATTAAATTTCTATCGATGATTGATGTTAAATTTTTATTTTATTTGAATCATTTATATTTTTTTTCATTCGATGTCTGAGCGATTGCTAAATGTTAGCTTTGAATTTAACGATAACAATGATAAGCTCATGATAATCTTATAATAGGGTTATGAAAGGATAAAATATGCATAAACATTATTTTTATTCTTATAGGGTAGAGAGAATACTATTTTTATAAATCCTCTAACTCAAAAGAAGAATAATCAAAACAAAAACTAAAGGAAAAATAGTGGAGTGTTAAGTAGTTTTTTTTTTATTTTTAACCAGATGTCTCGAGTTTGAGTCTCCTTGAATATAAAGTCGTTTATGTATAGAGTACTTTATAATCCTTCAATGTGGGACTTTCTGGTACGAACTCAAACTTAGTCGAGCTCCAATATAGAATATCTTACTTCTCAATAGGAAAAAATTAATCAAACTTTAATATAGATATCAGACATCGAAGAAAAAAAAAAAAAAGATAGACGGTAACAGCCGTGTGTTTTATTCTTGCACATGTTAAATGCCTCAGTGATGTTTTAAATTTTGTACGAGGATGTTTAATCCTTAGTAATTTAATTATTTTCTACATGAAGAAGACCTTGAGATTCTTTTTAATAATCAAGAAAATAACTGGAAAATATTAAATTGTCAAGTTATTTATATTTTTTGTATAAAATAAACCATAGTAAAGATGTTATTTTATCCAAAAAAAAAATATTTGGTGCATTAAATTTACGTTACATTTTCGCAAGAGAATATTTTCATAGTTTGAATTAGTCATTTTTAGCCTCCTTATCACAATGAGAATAACATTATACTAAGTTGAGAACTTATAGAAATTGGTATAAGTAATTTGATAAATTTACTTGTTTACATCCCTACTCTTTCGAAATAGGGCGAAACGTCGCGGCAACTCGAAAATGATTAATTGATTCAATTTTAACAAAGTTTAAAAAATAAACGAGTTTTAAAAGAGTCGCCACCTAATTTTAGGAAAAATTAGGAAACCATTAAATGATCTACGAAACCAATTCGATTCTTAGGTACGGGGTTCAAGTTATCCCGAAGGGAAGGGGTTAGGCACCCTTCGGAATCCACAAATGTGGTTCCCGACTGAATTTATATTTTTTTTAATTGAGGAAAATATAAAATAAACACGTATAATAAACAAACAATATACACAACAAAACAATAATTATCGGCCTAAAGTTTGCCTAACGTCAATATTCACAAAATAATAAATGAAATATAATTCAAACTTTTCGAATAATTTCAAGGAGAAGCACCTCGGTGTGCCTGTAAACGCACTTAGTAAAAGTGTTAGTAAAGCATAAATATGATTAAAATCGTAATGAACCAAATGATAACTAAAAAATAAAAATCCGTCTTATTAACATGGGAGGCCTTGGAAATCGACGGTAATTTCTTCATCGGCCATTTCAACATATATAATATTAATATCTATAAAACTAATAATATAAGCACATATCACTACACTGTAATTAAATACAAATAAACTACTTAAGCTTTCCAAACAAATAAAATAATAAAAATAACTACAAAAGTAGTCAAACATAAAAGCTAACAGTGAGAAATAGGGAAAAGACAAATTAAAACAATGAGAAATAATTGTATCCACCGGAAATGTCACTAAGGGGTGCTCATTATTATTATTATTTATTTTACCAAAGAAGGAATATAATAAACACATAATAAGCATCTTGAGCATAGATCTAAGAAAGAAAAAAATGGAAATTGATAGAAGATAGCCGACACAATAGCCAACAAATAGAAACAAAGTATGTCACTTATGTTAACAAAAAATGGTTCAAACTAAATAATAAACAAAACACACAAAAATATAAATAAAGCATAATAATACTTAACAATTTTAACAACTAAAAAATTTCCGTCTTTTAAAATGGGAAAGGCCTCTAAACCCGACGGATAGATTTTTCATTGGCCATTTAACTCATTTCAACTCAAAATCTACGAGATTAATAAAATAATGTGAAATTATTGTTCAAATAAAATTATCATGGTAAATAGCGGATCAAGCTAAGCATAGCAAAATAATACTTATAGTAATAACCTCAAAAAATGAAACACTAAGGCATACCCACTTCCTAAATATACTATACTAAATGGGAAAAAGTGGCAGCACTAACATCCGTTTACAATAAAGAACAAAAGAAAACCAACTTAATAGTTTTTTTTTTGTTATAAACTAAAGAAATGCAATTAAAAAGAAACACCCCAACCAAAGTAGTGAACAAGAATAATATATCCTAAATATAATAGCAACTAACAATAACAATGTATTAATAAAAGCAATCACAATTATTTGAAAACTAAAATAGTCATTAAAACTTTACCCAAAACAAAATAATAAAAATAACAATAACTCATTGGCCACATTTAACAATTTTAGAATATATAAACTTGAATTAAAATTCCGTCTTTTAAAATGGGGAGGCCTCTAAACCCGACGGATAGGTTTTTCATCGGCCCTTTCAACAAATATATTTAATATAACCTGAACATCAACAAAACATAACAAACTTATCCCAAGAGAATAGGGAAAACAACAACCAAACAACATAATTAGAAATGGAAATAACAATAACGTAATATATGAAAATTAAAAATAACATTAAAATAGAATAGTAATAAAACCCAAAAAAGTTAAAATAGCAAATAGTTGACTAACAATTTTAAAATAATAATAATAATAAATAAATAAACATCAAACTGTAAAATAATGCTAATATTAAAACTACAATAAACACAAATATTAATTGACTTTTAGAACTATATTAAACTAAAAAAATATAAAACAAGCTACATATAATAAACATAAAACATAAAAGAACTGGACTTAAATAAAACAAGGCTAAGAGAAAAAAAAAAACTTACCTGGTTATGGGCGGCGAACCGGAACCACGAGTTTGAAGGCAATGACTCCACCTCCTCAACTCGAAAAACAACAAAACACTTTAAAAATTTTGAACTATGGGAACCAAGAATTCTCAAAAAATTATGAGTATTCTTTTGTTTTCCCCTCCAAATCCTCCTCTAAAATTAGTGAATGAAGTGGGCTTATATAGAAACCCAAAAATCCTCAAAAAGGATGAAATACATATGTGGGACTTTTTGCAAAATTGAAAATTGTTTGAGAGACAATGTGGGAAAGACGATATTTTTTTATTTTTTTTTTGTATTTGACTCAAAATGTATGAATTTTAAAATCATTGGACCAAAATTTGTTATTAAATAAATAAAGCTTCAAAATCACGAATTTTTAAAATGTTAGGCCAAAATTGGGTGTCAACATTACTTTTGAATTTTAATTCGAAATTTCAGATTTGATCGAGTTTTTGAGTTAATATAATTTTTTTTGGAAATAGTACACACTAAAACATTCTTTTAGTGACTCTCAAACTTACAAGTTACAATTTTTGGATTCAAAGTAACGATCTTTTACGAGCAATTTTCTCTTTATCTTCACTTCCGCTATCGTAGCTCTCATCCTCCATCACCTCACACTACTACTTTCATTTCTAATTCTCACAATATTTGTATATATTATACATAAATAAAATATATTATTTATTTACCTATCAAACATAAAAAAAGAAATATGTTAATCTAGTTTTTGGAAAACATTTCACATCCTACCAAACATACCCTAAATAGTATGTTCTTATGTCGACTCATTTAACAAACCAAGTTTTTTTTCTTTTTTTTATTTTATTTTATCAATGAAATAAATTAATAAGAAAATGATATGTCTTTTCCTATAGCTGTACAATTTTTTTATTAAATAAATTTCACTTTCAAAAATCTAAATCATATCATCTATTGACAAGCCGCAATTTTATATTTGTTGAATTATCTAAAATAAAAGTTTCACTTTAATTTTTAGTAATAAATAATAATATGGCCGACTTCCTTTCTTTTTCTAATGTCCTTTTCCATATTGTCCATTTTTTTCCTTTTGTTCTCACTATAGCAAGATACTCACGTGACCAAATTAAAATTTTGAGTTTTAAAAAGAAAAAAAAAAGTTATTTGTATATTAATTAAGTGGATTAATTAATTAGTAAGTTATATTAAAATCGTAATCAACTAGTTTTACTCTTGTAATATGTTATAATATTTTTGTAACGTAGAGAATAATTATAACCATTTGAGTATAAGTGAGATTTCTATGAAGTACATTTATACGTTATTTTTATTTAAAAACGAATAAATATTTATTACATTATTACGAGTTATTTAATGATAATAATGATATTGAGCTGTACTAAATTTGAATTTTGATGGTTATTACCAAACAATACACCATGGAATAGAATTAATTCTCTTAAAGGAAGTTGGTTATTTAGTCTATCATTAAATAGATCGTTGTCAAATGGACGTATAAAATTTGAGTTCAAACTGAGTCGATTATACAATTTAGATAATTTATGAATTAATATACGCGAAAAAATTTCAAACATTACGAATTCGTGGAGAATCAAATGTTAAATTTAGACATGATCCTAATTATATATCATGATAGCTTAATTAATAAGTATGGATATTACTTATGAAACCACTTGTACATAATCTCCTAGATCACTTTTAAAATATCATTAGAGTTCATTTAGGGATAATTATATTTTTAGGTTATTTAAAAAAAGATAAATATTATATAAAAAAAATATCTTCATATTATTTTTTAAAAAGATAAAACAATTTCATATTTTTTTCTTATTCATTTTGTAAGTGCTCAAGAAATCTTAATTCCTCATCTGTTCAAGTTAATTTTACGGAATTTTTTTTCAGACAAGACATGCAATGCCTTTAATAATTTTCTTCATATTCCAGAATTTAAACGCAAAAACTTTAATGAAAAATTAAATAAATCATCAAACTCATTCTATCACAACTCGTATTATATCGATAAAGGAGGTTCTTGTCATTTAACTTCAACAAGTAGACCGACAAAGCCACTACACCACTTAGGTTTAACAACGTTTTTATTAATTAAAAAATAAAAAAGCAAAACCTCTTTATGTTCTTGATGGCCCTTTTATGTACTTCAACAAAATGTGTCTTGTCACCATAATTATTATTTTCATATATTAGAAGATGATTTTATTATTTTTAAGTTATTACAACTTTTACTTATTGTAAATTATTACTAGGATATCAATAAAGGGAGATTCAAAAAGGATATATAGAATGTGTATATAATTTTATTTTTATTTAGAAATTGAAATATTATTTTCGATAGACTTTTAGGTTTAATTATTACAAATACAATGATGATCGCATCAATCTCCTCTGGTACCTATTTGTATGTCAGGATTTAATTGGTTTAGACAATCTTAACATATACGTAGGAGCTGTCATTAAATTTAAATAATCTTTAGTAGTAAATAATTAATGACAATAGTTTAATTATCATTAAATGTGTTTTTAGTCAATTAACACTCTTTTGTAAATGTCCCAATATCCTATGATTATATTGGATTCAATTGCAACTGATTATATAATATCAGTCAAAGATTTAAATTTTGGACACTGTTTATTAATATATTTTTTTTATTGTAGTACGTGCGATATTTTCTATGAAATGAAATTGAACACATTAATTTGTATACAAACTTCCTCTTGAATTTTTTTTATACATATACATTACTAGCTAACTTGTGCCTACAAGCAAAATTAGGTTTTTTGAGTTCTGAATTCGTCTCTGATCATCGATAGACGTTAATAGCTCCAAAGACTTTCAGCATCGAAATCCCCCGATGAATAATCTTCCGATGGAAACGAGTTTATTCTAGGGGGACTTAGCATCATTGCTTCCGCCATATTCACAACCAAATTTGGAAATTCAAACAATGCTTCCTCATCAACATATTCCTCCTCACCCATCGTCGTTTGTGTATTCCCTGCAGTGACGTCGTCAGAAATTTTAATATAAAATTTTAAATATAGATGAAAGAATGTAACACATGAATAGTTGAATCGTGACCTAAAATAATATTTTAGCTACCTTTGTTAAATTTCATGCATGGTAAAATATCGCAATATATATATATATATAGAAAAAAAAGGTGTACTTACCTATTTGCATATCATAATTTCCTGATGACGAAGGATATTCAGTTGAACCCCTTTCGTTACATATAGCTCCATCTCTCCTATCTAACGACCGATCGTCATCGTAGCCTAGTGAGGCCATTGCCTCAGCGGCGGTGGCCGCGGCACGTTGTATATCGGCCGGAGAAGGAGAGGGAGGGAGCTTTGGATATGAATCAACAAGATGAGGAAAATTGAGTACAATATTTTGAGTAGCCTTAAGAGCTAAGGCAGCAACATCATAGGCAGCAGCAGCCATTTGTGGTGTAGGGTATGTACCTAACCATATTCTTTTTGTCTTACGTGGCTCTCTAATTTCACACACCCATTTCCGACTTCTACATCGTATACCACGATATAAAGGATGTTTCGTATTTGTTCTTGACTTTGTAGTATTTGAAAGGTCAGCCATATACACAAAATTTAAACTTATATATACTGATATCGGTAATGTACGTACTCTATCACGAGTGTATTAGTGATAGTTGGTATTGAATTGGTTTAGAGGTAGACGTACAATATATGATATATGGATTCAGTAGAATTCTGTAACTTTGGTTCAGATTTTATATATGTGTTGAACTTTGTAGCTTGAATAAATGGATTGTAGGTTTGGTATTTGACGAATAAGGATCACGAATACTCATCAAATTCAAATACTGAATCTACATATATATGTGTATATGTCGATATATAGAATTGTAACGTATATATATTGACAATATATCGATATGATTTTGTGTGAATAATTGTATGTGTTATGTGTTAAGTGTGATTCTTACTTACTTATATATTAAGTGTATATATATATACTTATATGTTTTTTGCTAAAAGAAAGTGAAAGCGTGGGCATTTCGTGGGTGGGTTGCTATAAAGGTTTTATTAGTTTTGTTTTTATGTATTAAGTGGCATGATATTTTATTATTAGACATATATATGTGACATAAATTGCACACGTATTTTGGTGAAAATTTAACTTTAATAGTTGTTATCTATGTCTTATATGTCTAATTAATTTCCATGCTGGCAGCATTTTTCTCTCACAATTTAGTGTGCAAGTGTGTGAATATTGTATAAAAGAAAAAGATGGCATGTAGGTACCCATGTGATCTGATGGTGTATATATATACATTATCTTGTTTTGCTATATATTTTCGTAGACACTGAAATTTTATGAAATTCTATATGACGTGTTTACTTTTTAGTTGAATTTTATAAAACGTATTTGATTTGATTTAAGATTCTTGGAAGTTGCTCTACCCTAACCCCTAACTTATGCTTATATAAGGAGTATTATATTTCCTTAAAGAGGCATCTCGAATACTTTATACGTTCACAGAATATTACAAAGAGATTAAGATGTGACCTCCTACGTTCGAGAAATAACCGATGAACAAACTTCGAATTATAGGGATCAGGTTCAAATCATCCTAGTTAGAGAAGTACGTTACTAACGACCCTTAAATTATAAAAATTTGAGAAAATTAAGGAAAGAATAAAGCTATTTTGTACACATTATTTTAATAGAATTATATTTCTTCAAATTTTATTTATGGTTACAATTTATTTTCAATCATGAAAATAAATTGGAACTATGTTTGGAAAGATCCATTTTAATTTGCATGTATTAAAAAGCTTGGGAGCAACTGCTTTCACTGTACTAAATAATAATAATAATAATAATAATAATAATAATATATTTCATTATAATTTTATAAATTAAATTTAAATAATGTAGAATGTAAGACCTTATCATTTTTTATGAGATAATTAAGTTATTAATAATAGAAGAAAAAAATATAATTATTAATGCATATATAGTCTATTTGCAGCTAACCAAAAAAAACACAAAAACACAATCAACTATTCCTTGTGTTTCTTTGGGCTCCATTTTTTATTTTTTGATACTAATATAGATAAACTTAAAAGATTTTTGTTTTATAAAAAAGATATGGTAATAATTAGTTTGTTTTTGTGTCTAATATTTCTATGGATGAGAATTAACCAACAAGACCTTGTAGTTCCAATAATAATAATAACTATAGTGATGGCTACAAGTATAAATGTACTACTTTTAAAACATAGGTTAATGACAAATTCAATGATAGTCTAAGTCACTTCAATTGTGCCAATACCTTAAACGTTTATACAAATTCATACGAAAGAATTATGTAAATACGTAATTTAAAATATTATAATTTCAAAAAAAAAAAAAATTAAAAAATTAATTACCTCTAGGATACATCTCTATCACCTCTTAAATATATCTTTATCCCCATTTTATATATATATATATATATAATATATATATATATATATATATATATATATATATATATTTCTATCCCTACACGGATACATATCTTCTGATAGTAATATACTCCCGCCGTCCCATTTTTTATGTGACATCATTTTCTTTTTTGTCAGTCCCAAAAAGAATGTATCATTTCCTTATATGGTAAGTATTTAAAGGTATAATTTCTCTTTTACCCTTATTCGCCTCACTTAATTTTCTAATACATTTATGAGTAGAGAGAAAAATGAGTTACTTTTTTTGAAGGGCAATTTGGTAAACATTTCAAAGTTTTAATCATTTCTTAAACTTCGTGTCAGGTCAAATGTTGCTACATAAAATGGGACGGAGGGAGTATCTTGGGAAAAAGGATGGATTTATCCTCAAACTTTAATAAATGGTACGTATATGCCCTCCGTTATACTTTGCGTCCATATAAGTCCTTGTCGTTCAATTATAGGTACATATATACCCCTCTTTCTAACGGACTCTAATTTTTTACACGTGTCTTAATCCTATTGAACTACTTGTTTGATCATTTTTTTTAATTCATAACCTAACTATCCGCCTCATAACCCAATACCCACCCGATTTCCTCTAATAGGAATCCAAATTAAAAGATTCAAATTTTTTGTAATTGAAAAAACTGTTGAGATATAATATAATTAGCCATCAAATATATGAAATTTAGATGATTAGCATCCTTTTAATGGTGAAAAGATACATTTTTTTAATCAATTTATGCATCACTTTTCAATAAAGATAAACTCATTCTACATTTGATCAAAGGCGATAAAATGTCTTGTCTATTCCTTCAATACCATTTGCATTTTCCAAATAGAATTTCTTCTATTATTTGTATATAAAAATTATATATTTAGAAATTACATAAAATAAAATATTAATATAATTTACAATAATTAACAATTAAAGATATTTGAGAAGCTTATGAAATTTTTTAAGTAAAAAATAATTTTGATTTTCGAATTCTAATAATACCACGTAATTAAATTGGTTCAAGGGAAGTACACTATGTATATGAAAGGCATTTAAATCAAACGTTGTATATTATCTCTGTGGTCCTCTTATTGACTTTATTTTAATTTTGTGGTCTGCTGTCAATGTATTGAAATTGGATTGAGACACTATTAATTAAAAAAAAAAAAAGGAAAAAAAAGTTATGTAGTTAAGTAAATGTATACTAGTTAATTAGTAATTATAGTTGTATTTTTGTTAATAACTATTCGTGACCGAAAATTATATCAGTGTGGGTTGGGGTTTCGAATTTCTATAATTCGCGCGTTCATATAGTTCAGAATTTGTATAATTTTTGTATAATATAATTGGTATAACTGTTTAAGCTTTTAAGACATTTGTCTATTTTTAAGGGAAAATTACAGAAATATCATACTTGTAAGTTAAAATTATAATCTATCCGTTAAAAGTTTATAATTACAAAAATCCCTCAAAACGGATACAATAATGCAAGTGATGATACATTAATCTAATGCGCGAGATACACTAATTTGATGCGTGAGATACACTAATCTGATGCGCGAGGTATATTTTATACATAATTACACTAATATGATGCGCAAGATACATTAATTTGATGCACGAGATACACCAATTTCATGCACGAGATACACTAATCTGATGTGCGACGTACATTTTATACATGATTACATTAATCTGATGCGCGAGATAAATTAATTTAATGCGTGATATACATTAATGTGATGCGCAAAAATGAAAATTTTGAAAATTTGTAAAATTTATAAGGGATAATTGTAATAAGTAAACTCAAAAGGTGGAATTTTCTTAGTTAATCCAAAAAAAAAAAATAGAGTTCTAAATAGTGCAATTGCCCCTATGCATATAAATCTATAGCCCAAACAAATATGTGGGCTCACTCGCTTCATAAAGGCCCATATCAACTTAACCAAATTATTGTAGCTTTTGTGATTATTTCCACTCTCATCCCACAAACTTAACACATATAGATTTAAAATATACTTTATAATAACTCATTTAATGCAACAATAGCTTGAATATCCGTTCGATTTCTTATCGATTCCCAACTTACTTTGATAAAAACGACTCACAACGATATTTTTGTGGGAGGAAACCAAAAACAAGTTTTATTAGTTGTATACCACTATTATTGTTTTCTAGTCTCGCCACCAAACACTACCCCACTCCCAGAGTCTCAATGCGTTCATATTTTTCTTCGTACCAAACATTCTTGATAAAGTGATTAGATCATTATAGTCCGAATCAAGTCAAATAATATATGCATATTACGTGTGGTGTTAAAACTTGAAAAATATCTATATATTACACTGAAAAAAAATAATTAATTATTATAAAAGTGTAAAGTACGTTTAATTTTAATTTGAAAAGGTGTCAGCTAGTAGTTTGATACGAGGTTGTTTAGTCGATTAAATCAGTTTAATTATAAACATTTTTTGAGTAATTATATATGTGCGTTTGATAATTAATCAAACACTGATAATATTCAAAATCAATGAAAAAAATCATGGCTTTTCAACTTGTAGCTAGATTTTTTGTTCGTAAGTTCTCATTCTGTTTCAACGTACATGTTGAGTTGACATATAATTTAATAACGAGAAAAAATATTCTTGATTTAAATGAGCTAAAAAAAAACAAGTAAAAATGAAAGGACTGTATTTTTTATTTGACACCAAATTTTTTCCGATGAAACGATTAGAAGAAAAGGATCAATTTAGTATAACAGATCATCTAAAAGAACTAGTTAAGCATCATTGGCTTGATTAAAATGTGATGCATAATTTTCCAATATTATGATGAATTTTCAAAATTAATTGATTAATTCAAGTCTTCCAAATGCAAAATAAATAATTAAAATTTCAAACATATGTACTATATTACGGTCTATTTACGTTAGAAAATTGAAACTTTTTATGACCATAGAAATTTCCACAACATAGATATGTAGATATATTTAATGCATAAGAAAGCTTCATTTTTTTCTCTAGAAGGAAGTATTTGTCTATTTAAATTCAATGTGTTGAAGACTTAAATGTGTAAAAATAGTGACAAATAATTTTTTCTAAGGGAAAAGGGTCTGATATACCCTTCAACTTTGTCATTTGGAGCGGATATATCCCTCGTTATGAAAGTAACTCATATATGTCCTTACCGTTATACAAACGACTCACATATATCCTTGTCGTTACAAAATGGTTCACATATACCCTTCATTTAATGGAAGTTTAAAAAAAAATTTAAATTTATATTTATCACTTTTAATTTTTTTAAAAAATTATTTAGGGGTATATATGATTCTTCTATCAAAGTTCAAGGTATATTTTAATTTTTTAATACATAAATTATTTTTTGACTTCTTTTATTATAATTATTTGAATTTCTTATGCTTATTTTGTTTTTCTTTCATTCCTTTATTTAAAGAAAAAATATTCAAACTATTTTTTTGTCTATTGTAATTTTATTTTTGTATTCGAAGAAAAAAATTTAGTCATCTACAATAAATTTTACAAGAATATTAGTGAAACATAAATAAATTTGATTATCAAAATAATAATTCTAAATTAATCATTGAAACAAAAAAAAGTCAAAAAATATGTTTGACGAGGATTAAATTTACTCATATGAGATTATATATTGTAGAAAAAAATAATAAAAAGTTAGATTAAAATTATCTTTTTTTTCATTTCCGTTAAAGGAAAATGGTATATGTTAGCCATTTGTTTATAAGTAGGGGTATATATAAGTCATTTTCATAACAAGGGGTATATCAGCTCCAAATGACAAAGTTGAGGGATATATCAAACCCTTTTCCTTTTTTCTAATAAAATTACCCAAGTCGAGGGGAATGTATATTTGAAATTTGCACGCAAGGACATTATTACTGTTCTACGGAAGAAGAAAGATTGTTTTTGAAAGATCTTCGATTTGAATAACTCAGATCAAAGAGCGATTAAAAAGAATTTGAATAGATAAAAATGAGTTGTAATTAAACACACTAATTTTTTTTGTTTATTTTCTTGTTTACCTAATATATTGATTTATTTTCTCTATCAAATTTTCAAAAAAATTAAAACACTTTTAATTTATCTTTTCATAATTTAAATGAACTAAATTGTACGTGTGAATTGCATGATACTCGTAAGCATTGGGAAAATAAATTCTTTCATACATAGCAAATATGTGTATAACACGTACATAAAAGTTTTTTCGAAATTCAAATGCATTACGTAAAAAAATTTCTATGATATGATGGGCACAATAAAAAGTTTTTGAAGTAATAATTATGGACATTTTCTTAAAATAATTATTTAATGCATAGTGTTCACACTTGTAAATAGTAGTAAAGTTTTACTTACCCAATTTTCTTCTAACTAAATATTCTTTTAAAAAAAATTACATGTTAAACATATTCATTCTTATAATTAAACAAATTATAGCAAAAAAAATTAAAATTTGATTAGGGTTGAAAGGGTTGAGTTAGATCTATGTTTTTGCTTAACCCAAACATTGATGAGAATGTAATACTAAGAAAATTAGCTTAAGTGTCTCCGACCTTAACGTTTTATATTATAACTCTCGATTCTATACTCATTAGTTTTTATCAAAACAAATTTCATTTCATCTGTATAAATCACTTATTTTACTTGTGTTTTTACTCTCAATTCAATTAATTTAAATTTATGTTATATTCTTTTTTATAAAAAGAATCATTAAGAATTTCTCCGTTCGCCGAGTTTTTATGAACATGTAAGTTTATTGTACTTTGACTTTCATCACTATAAATTATTCAACCATATTTGACTAATTTGAGAATCATATAGCCTAATTGGCCTATACACTAAAAGAGTAATGAAGTAAATAATTAAATATGAATATAATTAAGTGGAATTAGTTAGGTATCTCTCCATTTCAACTTTCTTAATTAGCCATTTTAAAATTGGACAAAGAAGATAAATTTTTATTTATTGTTAAATATACTTAACTAATGTTCCATAGAAATAAGTAAATTATCCTTTACCTTTTACTTTCCTTTTAATGAAACCGATTAAAATAATATTAAGACACTTCATATTTCCTTTCTATCACCCCAAATGTGTCCAATACTTATCTTATACGAATATTCTAATTATATGATTAATTATTTAAAGAATATGATATTTCACAAAATTAAGGAAAAGGATGTCTATTACTTTTGTAATTTTTAATTATGTCTTCTTCATATAATTATGAGAAACCGACACACATATATATTATATATACAAGTTATAAATTTACGCTTCACGCGGACATAAATAATTTTTTTGAGCTTTTAAACAATCTGTCTAATAATAAATTGTTATAAAAGCAAAGAAGTAAAATTTAATAGATTTTTTAGAACATTTTCAACTGAAATTAAATGATTTGACATTATTGTAAGAATTGTAAATGTAAAAAATGATAAAAAATATCTTAATATCTAATCATTTTTATGTTTTACATAATTTATCATGATATATGTTTCATAATATAATTATCTTTTTTAAAATCGAGTGACGTTCTTATATAGAGATTAAACATCACTTTTTCTAAAAAAAAAATTATACATGAAGAATCTAGAATGGTTAGAATGACTCTTTATGAAAAAAAATTATGTGAAAATTGTCGATAATCAATATTATTTATGAATAAGTTAAGACCGTTAAAGATGTACATCATAACTATGTAAAAAAATTTTTAGAAACAATCTACTATTTAAGGTTAAACGTTCATCATTTTTCGTTATTGTTACTTTGTTAGTGTCACAAAATTTATAGAAAGAGAAAAATAAATTTAAAACGATAATAAAAATAATATCGTTGACCCTTTTGAAAATTTATTCTTCATTAAACTGCTGCGCTGAAGTCCTTCCAGATGCTTGATCAATGCATATTTAGAAGAGTAGAATGAGAAGGAAAAAAAAAACATTAAAAGGACAAAAGTTTTGTTCAAGTGAGATCATATACATATCGAACGAAAAATAATCAACACAATTTTAAGGAGATCACAAAACACCGAGAAAAATATACATTAAAGGGAGTAAACTATGAGATATCCAATATTGATGATAACAAATAATTCTAACCAGAAAGGTTCCTATTTTTTGAAATAACATACCTCAGAAAATTCACTAACACTTCAATCAACATTCAATTCTTAAAGTACTCATAATATCTACTGATAAAATTTAGTAAAAATATGTAATCACAACATAAAAATAAAAAAATATGGAGATGCAAAGTATTAACTCTCAGAGGATTTTCTAAATAACACAAAATCTCATACTTGTATCTAAAAGAATGACATCGATGAAGAAACTAGATATTTGTGAGGGTTTTTTTACTGTACCTAATTCATTAATTCCAGTAGAGAAACTTGCTTGAATACTCAGTTAACATTTGTTATTGAATTTGTTCTAACAAATACTTATAATTATAATTTTGCATAAACATAAACAACAAAATCTAAATCACGTACCGAAAAATAACAATAACTATTAATAATATAAACACAAATTAATGACCGTATGAAATATACAAGGATCTACAAAAATAGAATGAACCTGAATGAAAAAACAGAACAATGGTGTTAATAAGTTATTTAACAAGAGTAAAGTACACAATTATTTAATTGTCCTTAAGAAGAAACAGTTTAATATTTTAAAATGAGAGAAATTTTTTCTAAACAAATGCTTATGATATCTTATCAAAAATAACACAACTCTTTAAAAAAGATATAATTATTCAAAAAAATCACAACTTATGATAAAAATTATATCTACTAGCTCGTCCCCGTAATTATTGGTGTTGTGCCGAAAGATATTGTTTAATAGTTTGAATTAAATAGATGGGGCTGCTATAACTTGATCAATAAAAGCAATATAAAGTGTGTAAGATATATAAATAGTGCTAACAATATTTTATTGTTTAAAAAAAAGTACACAAGAAAAACTCAAGAGAATAGATGCTACAATATTTTTTTATTTGATATTATATAGTATACGTATATAAGTTAAAATCTACAAAACTATATAGTATTTGTTTATGTTAAGATTTTTAAGAAGCCAATGAACAAACGAAACCTGTCATGAGTTAAAGTGCATATTGTGATACACATGGTACAACCACCAAAAGCACATACAACAATATATATAATAATTTATGTTTGATAATATTGTTTAAGATATAAAAGGATATTAAATCTTATAAAGTTTATTTTTCATCTCATAATTTATGTTTGATAATATTGTTTAAGATATAAAAGGATATTAAATCTTATAAAGTTTATTTTTCATTTCGTGACTAATGTGAACTTGAAATTTCCTAGGTAGATATCTTTCGTAACTTCTTTTATGATAGTTTTTTTTTTTTACGAAACTTTAAAATAATTGTTATTTATCTGTATTTTGTTCATGTTTTAATTTTATTAATTTAATATCAACTTATCAATTGCTAATTTTGAAACATGAGCCGAATAGATTGACTAAATAAAGTCGTGATCAAAGCAAATATGTCCCAATAACCATCGGAAGAATGGAGTCAGGATATCATTCTTTATATGTTTTACCTCCGAAAGTAGAAGGAATTCATTTTATTATCTTATGTAATTTAAGATGTGGATTCGACCAAATACTCTTTCTATCTACGATTTCATCATCGATTCAGTGACGCATCAATCACGTCTCTGAAATTAAATGAATCGTTTTTTATTTCTTTTCTATATATGGGAAGTTCAAAAAAAGTTCCTATGAACCGAAGGATTAATTTATGTGATGAGTTTTGCTATATTTTCATGTTTCTTTTTAAGTTAGATTGATTTTTAACGAGAATTCAACCGATCATTTGACATAAATCGTTTTTAGTTTGTCTTTTTTTATATATATAAAATATTCAAAAAAAATCTCCTATATAAATGAAGAATTAATTTCTATTATGAGTTAGTATACTTTTATTTTGCATGTAATATAACATAATTTCATTTTGCTTTTATATATATGTAATTTTATTATACTCATCTACAAACTCTATATATCAATTAAATTATTTTTTTTAAAAAAAATATATATATATATCAATTTTCTATGTGAATCCAACAATTCATTTTCTCATCTACAAACTCTATATCAATCCAATGACACAAAAACTATGTTTCTTATTTTTAACATGAATATATCATCTTTAGTCTATTTCTTTTCCATATATAGAAATTTCAAAAAAATATATGAATGAATAACTAATTTCTATCACGAGTGAAATATATGATTCATTCCCCCAAATTATAAAAAAATAAATAGAAAAAATTAAAAAAAAAAAACTCCTCAACTATCATTTCAACCCCACAATCATTAATGCTCCCAACAACAAAAACAATAGATTTAAAAAACTATTTGTGTTGATATATATATAGTGTTTGTCTTTTTTGTTGTCTTTTACTCAACCTAGGTTAAGAGAGGACAAATTATATACAAAAAATAATAATTATTTCCTTGTTTCCTCTTTCCACTAAAATTATTTTCTCAATTTCAATTTATTTGATGTTTTTCACTTATCGAGATAATTTAATCAAAGTTCAAAAAGTTCAATTATAGAGATGATAGTACTACTTTTGGTCCCTCATGCTTATTAATAAAAAAAAATTTCAATTTTAATTTTAATTTTAATTTTTGTGATATTTGGGTATAAAGCAAATTTAACGTGTCTTAATTAATAATACATCCGTCTAAATTAAATTGTCACATTTCGAATTTCAAAAGTCAAACAAATCTATCTTTGACAGTAAATTTTCATAGATCTTATAAACATTTGGAACCATCAATTATTGTGATTCATAGTATTTTTTATGTAGTTTACAAATGTGTCATATAAATTGGGACAAAGAGAGTATAAATTTGTGAAATCGCATAGGAAAAAAAATTGCATATTGAGATTAATGAATGTTATATGGAATTAATCATATATTACGAAGATCAAAATTAGAATTTATCAATAATTAAGAAATCAAAGTGTTATTATTTCTAAATTAAAGTATATTAATTTATTTTTGAGATTAGATTAGATTAGATTATTATTAGTTAATTAGAAAGAAAAGATTGAGATCCTATAAGTTGGGATTTTTTAAAAAAAGGTTCACTTGGTTTAGCTTTACAAAAGCAAAAAGTGATAAATATTTAATAGTGAAATAGTCAAAGGATTACTTATTTAGACAAAATTGGCTATTATATAATATGGGTTAGTGATGGATTAGAGACTTATTGCCTAAAAAAGTAGAGCTAAAAACAAACATTTAGTTCATTAATTAAGAATTAAGATAACATTTTTATTAATTTCGGCTTCTTTTCAGTTATTAATTTCCATAATAAAAGAATGAAGTTTGGTTAATAATTTCTTTAGGGATATATCTATTATATAAAAAAAAATCGTCTCCATTCTTTTCTCATATGATAAACTTATTTTTAAAATGCATAGTAAAAGAATAAAGAAGAAAAATTAATAGTCGGTAAAATCGACACAAGAGCGAAGTCATTGTCAACAAGTGTCATGTTCAAAATGACTTCAACTCGAACCATCTCTAATAAATTCAACATTGCTATAAGTCAGATATTGACATTATTCTTTAAAGATATAACCCTCTCCCTCTCGATATTTATCACAGCTCACGCGTAGTGTGCTGTTGTTTTAAAAATGAAATTACGATCTTAACTATTTATTACATTACTTATTAAAAATCGAGTGTTTAATAGTCTAAAATCAATAACTATAGTAAAGGTACGATATTTCTTTCTTTATTAAATTTATAAAGCAAATATTATGTTCAATCACCATTTCAATTTTGACTATTTGACATTATTACATGTCCTAGAAATCAAACTATAATATTTACTTTTACACTGCTTATATTAAGATAAAAGACATTATTATACAAAAAAAAAAAAAACTATAGAAATAGTAACAATACAATTTTTAATATACTTCTTTACTAAATTCATCAAATAAATGGTATATTTAACCATAACTTAAACTCAGAGAAAAATTATTATCTAAAAAATCGTATTTAAACTTTGATAAATAAATGATATATTTAACCCTAACTTAAATTCAGAGAAAAATTGTTATCTAAAATATCGTATTTAAACTTCGACATAAGCAAGATGTTTTAAGTTTATCAAAATATCATGTTTCTAATTTTGAAGCAAATGGCAACTAGTGCCTATCCACTTTTATAATTAAAAATGACATAAAATGATATGTTAGGTAGTAAGTGGCAATATTCACACATTAACTTAAAAGAGAATAAATCAGATTTCGAGATTCAAAATTTTTATTAATTACGACAATATATAAACATAAATATATATTATTTATTTTTTTTAAAAAAATAAAATTTTAAATCATAAAATATATTTATATATTTAAAAACTATTTATAAAATATTATAAATTAAACATTAAAAAATGTTTTTTAACTCTCAAGTATGTATAGATAAGAACATGTATTTGGGATGAATCAGGCTTGAAATTGAAATGTCTTTTCACAATCAAAATCCATTAGAGAATTTTCATCTAATTAGTCACTAATTAACCGCCCAACATTTTTTAATTTAAGTAAATCCACTTTAATTTGGCTTTTTACCTCAAAAAAACATTATCCATGCTTCCATAATACATAATTTATTTAGTTAGAAATATAAAGTCTATAAACATTACTTATCCCTCGAGATTATAAAATTAATTAATTAATTAACATCCACTAAGAGATTAAAAAGTCAATTAAAATCCACTAGAATCTCAAGGGCAAAAACATTAAGATTCTTCTCTAGTTGAATTCACACTTTTTTTTAGGTCTAAGTTATAAATAGATCTAAAACTTTAATTTGATCTTATTTGACTTCGTCAATGTTATCATTAAATTTATTTTAGTTTTTGGAAATGTGGGTTGTACGTTTAGTTCATGTTAAAATTTTATTAATTTCGACATAAATTTATGTACTTTATATTAAAATTATTAAATTCTATCAAAATTCAAAATAAAAATGTTATATTTGTTTGTGATTCGATTAAACGAAGGGAGAAGATTGTAAAAATGGCCTCGCTATCCATACCTCCGATCGGATGCGAGCATGCAACTAGCTAACATAGAGATCCATCGAATCTCGATAGAGTATTGAAAATTATAATTATGTTAGAATAAAACGCGCTTCATCCCACCAGAGAGAAAAACATGTCAAAAATAAATGTTTTTAAGTTTCAACTTTTAGTATAGTTATAGTAGTAATTTCAAATTAGTGCACGTCAATGAAAAACTCAAACATATGCGATGTCATATATTTTCAACCCCTTTCAATGTCTCGATCTGAATCCTGAATATTATATCATTTTAATAAAAAATATTTTATCTTTTAAAATAAAATTTTTCAACGTAAATCTGAATTAATCGAACGATATCATTTTTCACCTTCTCATTTCCAAAGTTTTGCTCTTTATGCGAGTCATATTAATTGGCCAAATAGTGACCTATAGAAGGTCGGTTATGAAAACGACATTTTATAGGGAAAGCACCAAAACTTAGAAATTGTATTATTATTATTTAAATTTCAATTAATTTATATTTTCATTCCAAAACTATTAACGAGTAAACTTACACAATTGTTCGAATAAATCGAAATTTATTTTTTTATGAATACTAATATATAACGTTAATAATATTAAATAGCTTGGTTTAAATTTAAAATGTGTATGTATTTAATAGAGCACAATAACAAAATGAAGCACTAACTCAAGATGAAAAAATTCTATCCATCCCACCACCTTGTGTTTTCTTCAAGACCGACCTATATATAACGAATAAAAAAAAAAGAAGAAAATAGAATCCAAAAACTACTTGCAACTTTGGAACCCCGACAAATTCAAATTCATGTTAATACAAATTACAATGCTTCGTAAAAGAGAAATAAAAAACATTCTTTACCAAAGAACTTTTAATTTTATTTTCATAGTTTGAGCATTAAAACCTCTAATTAAGTATGTACAAAATCTTATCCATCCCATAACAAAACAAAATTCACGAATAAAATTCTAATCATACAATATCTGAATAATTTTTTAACGAAAAAAATATTAATTGACTCCTCTCAAACAAAGATAACTCCGCCCCAGATCATTATTAAAACTTCTTTTCTTACAACCCCCCTTTAAAAAAAAAAAAAATAATTCACTATATGACAAAAATATTAAAAAAATAATTTTTTCAATATTCCCCGCCCTTATAAAACCCATACCAAACCGTTACTCCTAAAACCCTCTCTCTATCTTTCTTTGCCCACAACTTTTCTGTTACAAAAATCTTATTTTTTTTTCAAAAAATTTTCAGCTCAAAACCAAAATTTGATTCAATTTTTATTCCTTTAACCAATTTCAATTACAAATAATCCAAAAAAAAAAGAAAAAAATGTTGAAAAATCGATTAGTTTGCGAAGGAAAACAGAGCAAAAAAACAGAGGAAAATCCCCTGTTTTTCATTTATTGTGAAGCAAAATCAATCGGTAAGATATCTTTTCCTATGATATTTAGCGGATTACTCCTTTATTCTCGATCGATGATCTCGATGCTCTTCTTAGGAAGATTGGGTGAAATGTCATTAGCCGGTGGTTCATTGGCTATAGGTTTTGCTAATATTACTGGTTATTCGATCCTTTCGGGTTTATCAATGGGTATGGAACCAATATGTGTACAAGCATTTGGTGCTAAGAGATATAAGATACTTGGAATTAGTCTGCAAAGGACAATTCTACTCCTTCTATTGATCTCGATTCCGATATCATCATTATGGTGTAACATGGAAAAAATATTGGTATTTTGTGGACAAGATCATGATATAGCAATCGAAGCACAAAACTACATCTTCTATTCATTACCTGACCTAATTACACTCTCGTTTCTTCATCCGTTGAGAATTTATCTACGTTCTCAATCGATAATCATGCCATTGACATATTGTGCTGCACTTGCTAGTCTTGTTCATATTCCTATTAATTATTTGCTTGTTATAGTACTTAATCTTGGGATTAAAGGGGTTGCATTGAGTGGGGTTTGGACTAATTTCAATCTTGTTGGATCATTAATAGCCTACATTGTTGTATCAAAGGTGTATATCAATACTTGGAGTTCGATTTCATTTGATTGTTTTAAAGGATGGAGATCATTGTTGGATTTGGCAATTCCAAGTTGTGTTAGTGTTTGTTTGGAATGGTGGTGGTATGAGATTATGATTTTGTTATGTGGATTGTTGGTTAACCCTAAAGCTACCGTTGCATCGATGGGGATTTTGATACAAACAACGTCGTTGATATACATTTTTCCATCTTCGTTGAGTTTTGCATTGTCAACGCGTGTTGGAAATGAGCTCGGGGCTAATAGGCCTAACGTAGCTAGATTGACAGCGCTCGTGGGGCTATCGTGTAGTTTTGTATTAGGGTTAATGGCTCTAGCATTCGCGGTGTTAGTGAGGGATGTCTGGGCAAGTATGTTTACTCAGGATAGAGAAATCATTGCCCTGACATCCCTCGTTTTGCCCATAATCGGACTCTGTGAGCTAGGGAATTGCCCACAGACGACCGGTTGTGGGATACTGAGAGGTACAGCTAGGCCAAAATTGGGTGCCAACATCAACTTAGGATGTTTTTACCTAGTTGGAATGCCGGTAGCTGTGTATCTAGGGTTTTTTCGAGGCTACGATTTTACGGGGCTATGGATTGGATTGTTAGCTGCACAAGCTTCATGTGCAGTGACAATGTTGTTGGTGATTTTATCAAGAACAAATTGGGAAGATCAAGCTAAAAGAGCAAAAGAGCTAACTTCAACTATTGAATTTGAATATGAAGATGAAGAGAAGTTTATTATTATTGATGAAGAAAGCCCTCAAAGTTCTATTGATAATTCATATTATCATAAGATTGATGGAAGTTCAAATGTTTAATTTCTTGGATTATTCTTCTCTTTACGGATTTTGGATTGATTATTTTTCTTGAAATCTATGTTGCTCGAACTTTTTTAAAATGTTGTCGTCATAAGTGTGTTGGATCGTTCAGAAGTAGTATACTTTTTTATGATCTGATACGAGTGCGACAACTTTTTTGGAGAATGATAGTAAACATAGCTTGAAATAGGCACACATACAGAGAGATTTTTTTCTTGATGTAATTACATATATTTTTTTTTATATTTGTAAATCAAGATTTGTATTGATTTTGTTGTATTTTTGTGATATATTTTATCTATGGATGAAGTTATCTTTTATGCAAAAAAAACATAATAAAAATCTTATTGTTTATGTTATTTGTATTAAAAAAATTGATCAGCATGCTCTCTATAAAAATTCTTTCATTTTTATTGCTCGAAACCTAAGACTTTTGATTAAGAATGAAGTGATTAAAACAGTATTACAAAATCCTTCAATGTTAAGACTTATACTTATTTAAGATATAACCTACAAGTTTTTAGGAGCCTAATAATTTTCGTTAAATATCATGTATGTAAAAAAATTACTAGATACCTCAAAAAAATTACTGTGAACACAATTATTATTGTGTAATTAATTGAGGTTATTCTAGTAATCCATAGACTTTAAATTATTGGAGTTTATTTTTCTAATAAAAATTGTTTTGACTTTAGAAAAGTCAATTGTCTACTATACTTGAACAAGGTGGAAACCACTTAATCACATTAGATTGAGTCTTTAACAATGACTTATTAAGCTAATGGATTTTGAAAGTTTTTTTTTTAATTATATATAAATTAAAACAAGAAAACTCAATAGTATAAAATATCTATTTTTAATTTGTCAACCAATTGATATCTTTAAAAAAAGAAAGAGACATATACAAAACAATAAAAATAACATATCTAGTATAATTTTATAGGACATGTCTAAAAAAATAGAGCATGCGTAAGTCTTACTTTTATTTCATATATATAAAAAAAACATGCTTATAAAGAATTCTCGATTAAAATAATACTGAGAATGAGACGTATCAAAATTGAAATTTGAAAAAAATAAAATTGTTCAACCTTTGCAACTACCATCTACGTAACCAAGTAAACGTCCATATTGTTGTGTTCTTAAATAAATTGTCTAAATTAAAAGTATTTAAATTTGTTTTTCTTCTTTTTTGAATAGTCTAAGTTATGGCCTATTGGCTCTAAGATTATTTGTATTCATTCTTTTTGATCATCTTTAGTTTACCTGAATTTGTCATTTTATACAAACTCCCATAATTGGAAAAGAGTTATGGTCCCTCACCAAACCAACACCATAACATAGATATATCAAATAAATAAATAAATAAAAGAGAGATAAATAACTGCGTATAGAGGCGGATGTCACGTGTTTGCTATGAGTTTAATATCGAACGTAACTTAATATTTTTGATGATTTGGAATATATATATTCAGGATGAAGATAGAAATTTAGATACAGATTTGACTGAATTCACTAGCTAGTATATGCTATATATTAGCTCAAATAATGTATTTGTGTTAAGAAATTAATTTCAAATATAATTATTAACATGTCAAGTTATTGTTTCTAAAATTCAAAAACCTTAAAGTTAAAATTCTGACTCCATTCTAATATATGATTGGATTAATTACAATTTTAATCCCTTAGTTTTCGATATGTATGGAATCATATATACAAAGATCAAAATCATAATTTAATTAAGGAATTAAATGTATTACTCTCCCTGTATTTAGTTAGAATTCTGACTCTACTCTAATATAGATTGGGTTAATTACAATTTAAATCCCTTAGTTTTAGATATGTATGGAATCATATATACAAACAAAATCATGATTTAATTAAGGAATTAAATGTATTACTCTTTCTATATTAATATTACTTAATAATTACTAAAAAAATAAATAAATTTTATCCCATAATTCCAAAAGGGCAATAGATTCAAAGGTAAAATTAATTTTAAAATTTGTCCCATCACAAGTAATCTTTTTTCCATTTTTTCCTTTCAAATGTTTCACACTTGAGTACACATTGTGAATATTCATTCTAACATATCTAAAAATTTAAGTTAGAAATATATATCATATTGTATTTTGATTGCGAATAATAATATTAATCAATTAATTGATTTTGATATAGTTAAAATCGATTATATAAATATTATAAGAGAGGAACAATTATATTGCTGGATTATAAGAAATTGGAATAGACTATATAAACATTATACCATAATTCCAAAAGGTCAATAGAACAATTATATTCTTTAAGGAATATTTTTAAGAAAATAATAAAAATTATCCTAATATTGTGGTAAGTCTAAAATAGTCACTCGAATATATTTATGAGCAATTTTGATTTTTAATTTTTTTTAATAATAAATAATTTTTATTTCTATCTAATATTTAATATACTATGGAAAAAATAATTGACTTAAAAATCCCAAAAGAAAAATCCTGTCAAATTACAAAAATTGCTCTATACACTAATAATTGACCAAAAATAAAAGATCTTACAAAATATGCACCTCCAAATTTGGAGTGGGGAGTTAAAAGAGTAAAAAAAATTGTCAAAAATTCCAAAGGGGCATATAAAATTTTTTAAAAACCAAAACGGTAAAATTGCTAACGATTTGTAGCGACTTTTGCTGTCTGAAAAGCGAAATCGCTGCAATAGCAGCGATTTCTTAAACTTGTTTTTTTTTTAAAAAAAAATTAAACAAATCGCTCCACACGGAGCGACTTCCAAAATCAAAAAAAAAATTGGTTTTTTTATATGTCGCTGCTTCTGCAACGACTTCCACTTTTTTTTTTTTTTTTTACTTTTTGCTTTATTTTAAAAAGTTGATTCAATTTTTAAAAAAATAAAATAAAATCATTGCCAACAATTTTTAATTAGTTTTTTTTAAAAAAAAAAATCAAATCGCTGTAAAGGCAGCGATTTACACTTAATTTATATTATTTTTTTTGAAAATTTAATTAAATCGCTGCAAAAAAAATTAGCCGATTAAATTAAATTTTCAAAAAAATAAAAAAATAATTTAAGTGTAAAGCAAAAATGTGTTATTTAAGAATTTATTTTATAAACACATATAAAGATCAGTCCCAAAAAATGTGTTAATTAAGAATTCATTTTTTTTTAAAACTTAATTTAATCGGCTAATTTTTTTTTTGCAGCGATTTAATTAAATCTTCAAAAAAAAATATATAAATTAAGTGTAAATCGCTGCCTTTACAGCGATTTGTTTTTTTTAAAAAAAAAAAACTAATTAAAAAACCTTGCCAATGATTTTTTTTTTTTAAAAAAAAATTTGAATCAATTTTTTTTTTTAAAATAAAGCAAAAAATTAAAAAAAACTAAAAAAAACTAATGGAAAGTCGCTGCAGAAGCAGCGACTTCTAAAAAAAAGTAATTTTTTTTTATTTTGAAAATCGCTCCGTGTGGAGCGATTTGTTTAATTTTTTTTTATTTTTTTTTTTAAAAACAAATTTAAGAAATCGCTGCTATTGCAGCGATTTCGCTTTTTCAGAAGGCAAGTCGATACATCGTGAGCGATTTTACCGTTTTGATTTTAAAAAAAATTGATGTGCTCTTTTGGAATTTTTGACAATTTTTTTTACCCTTTTAACTCCACACTCTCCAAATTTGTGTAGAGATAATTGATGTGAATATATAATTTTAAGTTGTAGAAATGAATATCACCAAATTAGATACTTTTTTTGTAATTGTGGGTGTTTAGTAAGTCTAATTATATTTCTATATATGGCTATATGACAATAAAGATATAGATAATATCTTAAATATGGATTAGAAATGGAATTAGAAAGTTTTGTAAAATTAATCAAAATTGGAATCATTATAGTGAAAGGTAAAATCAATTTTTTATTTGAGCAAGACTATTATAGCCAGATGCGTACGTTACCTTCTGATTACAAATTCTTCTAAATCAACAGATCATATATATTTATGTATAAAACTCAAATAAAACAACAACAATGAGTAATAGATATGAACACATGACTTTAACTATATGATGAGTTCATTGATAAAAACATCAAAAATTAAATCTATACAATTAAAATTCTGGATCGTTAACAAGTATTATTCATGGAATACTAATATAGAGAGACAAAATATAATATGAAACTGGTCACGTCATAAATAAATTTTAGAATATAATGTCCCACACTTGCATAGAAATTATAAATGCTTTTTGAATAAATTTAGAATTTTAAGTATATTCCATACATTTTCATAACAATGGATGTTGATTGCATATTATTATATCGATTGATAATTATGTACTTCTTAATTTTAAAATAACTAGCTAGAATCGACTATATAATCTTCTATTTTTTCAATATTACTTGATTATTTTATATTGATCATTCTTGTAATTTAACCTTCTATTATATTTTCGAATTTTCAAAAGTGATGTGCACATCGTTGGAATTGGTAAATAAAAATAATTTAAAATTCTTTTTCTAGAAAACATAAACTATTTGTAGGCTATATACAACTTCAAAATAATTATTAATAAAAGTAAACCTAGGATATACAATTAAATACAAATCATGCTTTAATTTTTTTTGTCAACAATTAGATTAGTAGTATGAGAAATGAGAATATACCAATCAATTAATTATTTAAAAATGGAGTTTTTGCTCTTGGCTTATTTATATAATCTAGTTTATGAACTTAATTAAGTAGTTTACTTAGTAGAGGTGGAATAAACCGACCAAGACTAAGCATTAGCTTTGAAATTAATTTTTCTTAAAAAATATATTAATGAATAATATTTCACTAATTGAACAGGGATAAGATTTGAATTTACGATTTACAGATAAATATTTATACTGATATATATATAATTTCATATATAATATTTTAGATCGAAAAATGGTATAATTATAACAATATACATGCTGTGCAATATGTGAACTTATGGTAGCCATGTTGCACGTTGTTCTTTTTTTGCATGAAAATAATATAATTAATTTAATTAAGTGAATGTGGCAACTTAAAAATTAAGTATGACACTTGTTAGAATCTATGTAATAGGTGCATGTATAAATTATATAATCCTAATTATAATGGTGAGCATTATATAGTTAATGACTTGTAAAATTGATCTATTAAGGGATTAATTAATAATTAATTTAGTTGACAATAAGTAGAAAGTCAAAAGTCTTAATTAATTAACAAATGTCAAAACTCAAAAGTCTTAATTAAGTTTGTGTTGGAACATATTCATTAGTGTTTTAATTAGTCTTTGATAGCTTTAGAATTAATAACATTTTTAATGTGGATTTATACTTGATTTAAACTAATTAAAATCACGGATGGCTTATGAGGAAATTCGAATGATGAAACATTGACCAGGTGATGAATATAATATTATCTGATAAGAATATACATTTTATGCGTTAAAATAAAAATGGTAATCTGATTACAAAATATCTCGCGTGATATGTTAGATCACACTTAAAAGAATGTAATTTTTTCTGTATCATTAAATCAAAGTGATAATTCGGCTAGAATTAAGAACTCTTTCACGCCTCATTCTCTAATACAAGTGTCAATGACTGCTTTCACGACTTAAATTCATGAGTTATATATATTGAATTAGCGATGTATAACATGTTTGCACAATTACAAGTAAACTTCTTGATAAACATCAGTTGTGAAATCAATTAATTTTTTTATCGATATTTTCCTTGAAAATTCGACAAAAACCCTAATTTTCCTTGTAATGGATTAAAAATATATTATTGCGTTCGATAAAATTATATTATCAGTATAAATAAAAATAAAAAAATGGTGAGCAATGAGTCAAAAAAAAGTAAAAATAAGAAGGCATGTTGCATGCACCATTTCTCTCTCTCTCTTTTATATATATATATTATATATATATATATATATAATATATATATATATATATATATATATATATATATATATATATATATGAGATAATGCTGCGAACATGTTTAATGAGAAACAAAAAATAGCCCAAATATTCTCTGTGTTCATCTAAATCATAATAATTTACTATAATTAATTAAGTGATATAACAAGCAAGAGAAACTAATCATAGTTAGAAACAAAAAAGAAATTGTATAGAAAGGATATGTATTATTAGAGTTGTCAATATGGGCTATACTCGATAGGTTGATCTAGCCTTATTCCTGATTTGATAGGATTGAATTACGATTTTTGAAGCCCGTTTAAAAAAATATGTTTTTAGTCCGGCCTGAATAAGTATGTCAATTTGTGGAGCTTGAGAAAGGTTGACCCGTGACCAAATAAAAGTTAATTAAAAAATAAAAAAAAGTACTAAAAATAACAAGAGTTTAAACTCAAAATCAGTTTAAAGTTTGAAATATTACAATTAAATTCAAATTATGTTTATAAAATATGTATTACATAAAATAAATTTTTTCTAAAATTTCTAGGAATCACTACATGTGTTGTAGCCTATATATGAAATATTGTCATATTTTTTTGTGTTTTATTATGATCGTTGAAAACAATTAAGTTATTATTTTTATTTAGCTATTTATATTTTTACTTGACATCAAACTTAATACATATTATAAAGATAATTTTATTTGTGGATTGATTAACAAGTAGTAATACTAACACCATGAAATATTATCTTATCTATATTTTTAATTTAAAAAATTATAAAAACATATATTTTACGAAAAGACGGTTGGCCTGATAAGCCCGTAACCCACGTACTTGTAGATTGGACCGAATATTTTCTGGCTGACACAAAAAATGGACTAATCTGACCTGACCTGTCACATTTCAACGCCTATATGTATTAACCCGAATGGAATGAAGTAGCTCATATTGACAACTCTATGTATTATGTATTTATTAATTCAGTATACTTATATACTTAGAGAATATTTACGTATCTATCCTCATCAATTTATAATAAAGATTGATATACGAGTTTAAATTACCTAGACTGCTCCACTCTGCACTAATTGTAGAAAAGATCTTAAATCAAATATTAAATTATTTAATATACATAATGAAATAGTTATTTCAAAAATAACTGACTCGCGATTAACATATTTTTCTATTGGCTAAAAGCATGCATGAATTCTGACATTTAGTCAATTAGCCGCCCATGTTATAGTAAAAAAATTTAAAAAATTATGCACCAAAAATATTGATTAATCCTTATCATATACTTACACCGTTTACTTCATATTTGTATTAAAAAATGTGTAACTTTAGCCTTCTATTTTTATTTAATATTTTTTTAATTAATTATTTTAATAAAGACAAGATTAATTAATTAATTTATCAAAGATATAATAAGTAAATATAATAATTTATGTATAAATTTTATAAAATAATAAATATTATAATCTAATTATCTATAGAGAGAAATGACATGTAAAATGAAACAGAAGGAGTAATAAATTATAGACATGCAGTTGCATTAATGCTATTTTTGTTGTCCTTTTTATGGTTAGATAAGTTTATAAAATACTCACTCTGTCTGGTATTGTTTGTCATAATTTTTATTTTTAGAGTTAAATATAAAAATTTGACTAACATTTTAAAATGTACTTTTTTTATCAATAGTAATATGCAAAATATTGTAATTTATAATATTTTTCATATAGTTTTACAATATCTAATTTTTTTTGTTTAAAATATCGAATTAATATGATCTAATTTATCTTTAGAAATTAATCAAATTGACTTTCGATAAGCGAAACATGACAAAAAATTTCGAATAGAGAAAATATTTATATACTCGAGGAATCTTACTAAATTATCATTAATAATAATAGTAGTTAATTAATTAGCTCAAAAATAGGGGAAAATAGATATAAATAAAGAATTTATACTATTAGATCACTTTAGAGTTAATTATAAATAACTTTTTATAACAATTATATATAAATTAGTGTATGTATTATTTCCTTCGTTCCATTTTAACTGTTGCTTAGCTTAAAAAAAAAGAAAAAATCTTAAAATAATTGTTTTCACTTTAGAATTTAAGACTAAAGTCGGCAATTATTTAATTCTAAACAAACACTTTAAAATTAACGAAGTAAGAAAGTAGTAGTTCTTATTAATACATTCGATCCTTAAAAAGCATCGAACTATTTCCTCCGTTCATTTTTATTTGTCATATTACGTTTTTTGAAAATAAATTTAACTAATTTTTACAGTTAAATTAAATTATATTAATTTAATATTTTAAACTAAAAATTTAGATATTTAAAAATTATATAAAAAGTATTATAAATTAAAAAATTTACATATCAGATGAAAAAGATATTTTAAAATTTTTGTCATTTTTATTTGTCATGTTACATTTTTTTAAAATAAATTTAACTAAAATTTTAAGAGTTAAATTAGATTATATTGATTTAATATTTTAAACAAAAAATTTAGATATTTAAAAATTATATAAAAAGTATTATAAATTGAATTTTTTTGCATATCAGATGAAAAAATATATTTTAAATTTTAGTCATTTTTATTTGTCATGTTATATTTTTCGAAAATAAATTTAACTAATTTTTAGAGTTAAATTAAATTATATTAATTTAATATTTTAAACAAAAAATTAAATATTTAAAAACTATATGAAAAATATTATAAATTGATTTTTTTTGCATATCATATGAAAAATATATTTTCAAATTTTAGTTAAAGTCTGACTCTAAAAATAAAAATTATGATTAACAACAATGGACGGAGGAAAGTAATGCATAAGGATAACTTAATAAACTACGTTTTTTCTTATATTTTTAATAAGCATAAAAAAAAAGCTAAAACAACATTTAAAATGAGATGTAATTAGTAATTCTTTTAATGTATTTGTTTTGTCCTTTTATTGTTTAGATAAGTTTTTAAAAACAGAATGATAATATAAAGTACAGAATGTGTGCAGTTAATTATATTATCTATATATATATAGATAGTGGTAAAAGAAAATGCTTAGTTTCTATATTTATTTCAGGAAGAAGGTAATTTTATTAAATTATCAATAACAGTACTAGTAAATTGGATAGATTCAATGTTTGTTTATGATTAAAGATTCAAAAAAGATTCTTCTAAGTGAAATTTGAATTGAAGAAATTGAGAATCCAGAGTGTAATTAAAAAATATTAAATAACTCGATATTCAAAATTTATTGACTCAACTAATTTAAAATCGCGCTGCTCTCACCATTTCAAATTAATTGAATTATTGAGATTTTTATTCATTTTTTAAAGTAAATTAATTGTTCAATTTTCAAGACTATTTTTAGAGCATGTTTGGATGGGCTTAAAAGCTGGTCAAACTGACTTAAAAGTTTAGTTTTAGACTTATTAGAGTGTTTGAAAAATATCAAAGTAACATATTTTAAGTCAAAAGCTAAAAACTAGATGAGGAGTGTTTTTTTTCAATTTAAAAGTCATTTTATGTTAATCGTGTAAATTACCTTTTTACCCTTAATTCTTTTATTTTTATTTTTATTTTTATTCTTATTATTATTATTATATTATTATTATTATTATTATTATATATTATTAGTATTATATTATTATAATTTTATTAGTATTATTGATTTTTATTATTTATTTTTATTCTTATTTTATTTATTTATTTATTCTTATTATATCTTATTATTCTTATATATTCATTATTATTATTAATATTTATATTTTAATTATACTAGTATTTATTATTCTTTTATTATATATTATATATCAATAATTATATATTATTATTATTATATTTATTATTTTTTATTTTATTATTATTTATTATTATTATTATATTATTATATTATTATATATTATTATATTAATTATTATTATTATTATTATTATAAATTATTATAATATATTGTATTATTTAACTTAGCATTATTATTATTATTATATTATTATTCTTATTAGTCTTATTGTTATTATGATTATTATTTTCATATTATTTATTATTAGTATTATACATTATTATTATTATTATTATTTATTATTATTATTATATATTCTTATTCTATATTTCATTATTATTATTAATATTTAATTATTTTAATTTTTACTATTTTTTTTAGTATTCTTTTTTATATATTATATATCAATAATTATATATTATTATTATTATATTTTATTATTTTTAATTTATTCTTATTTATTTTATTATTATTATTATTATTATTATATATTATCTATTATTATATTAATTATTATTATTATTATTATTATAAATTATTATTATATTCTTGTATATTATTATTAGCATTATTATTATTATTATATTATTATCTTATTAGTCTTATTGTTATTATTACTTATTATTTTCATATTATTTATTATTATATTATACATTATTTTATATTATTTATTAATATATATTATTATATTATTATTATTATTAAATTAATCAACTTTTATCATGTTAACATCTTTTAAGGGTATTTCAGACATTTTGATTAAAAAAAGTGTTTAGCAGCACTTATTTGTCAAACAAATCAACAATTTTTTTTTTGACTTCATCACTTTTATCCAAACACATAAGTACTTATTTTAAAAATAAGTTCCAACACTTTCAATTTTTTTTTAAAAAACTATTTTTGTTAAGACCATCGAAACGGACTCTTGAAATGTTCTTCCAGTTTTACCTTTCACTACACCCTTGATTAGGGATGAACATGATAAAGATAATAAAAACTTTTGGCTCGATAATTTCAATTTTTAAAATTTTATACCACATATCAAATTAATTTGGTATGATTTGGTACTTTTAAGTTTTGGTTTGATATTTTGGATGTACAGTAAAGAGGCCTTGTATATGTAGAAATATTGAAAAGAAAATTTAAGCATTTTCTTTCGTTAAATTAATCACATAAATAACATTTCAATCAAAATAGAGTAGGCAAAGTTCAATACTAAATTTTATGTTTATTAGTATAATAACAATTATAATATACATAAATTGTATAGTAAAATTATATACTTTAATAAGGTATTCAGTATTTTAACATTAGAATTTTTTTCAAAAATAAAAACAAAAATCTCCCAGCACCTGTATTTTCTCACACAAGGATGGATATATATAATAACTTTTTACAAATATTGACATTTCAAATTGTAGTTTTAGCTCTAAGTTTATGTTCATGCACCTCGATTATTTTTAGGACAACTTTCATATATAGTAAATAAAAAATTCATATTTGCATGCTATAGCAAAGTTTGTATAATTGCGCTCCATAGCAAACATAGAAACTGTATAATTTGCTATACATATAACGTTGAAACAAATTGTATAAAACGAAGTGTATAAAACAAGAAAGAGAAAAACACTTGGGCAGAAGACTGTATAAAAACGAAGTGTATAAAACGAATTGTATTATTATAAGTGTATAGAATGATTATATACAATTTGAATTTGTATAAGATGAGAAAGAGAGAAAGACAAAAGAGACTTGACGAGGAATATACAATTGAATCGAATTGTATAAAACGAGAAAGAGAGAAAATAGATACAATTTGAAAATTGTATATAACGAGAAAGAGAGAAAGGCAAAAGAAACTGACAGGGGAGTATTTTTATTGTATAATTATAAGTGTATAGGACGAAAATATATGTACTTGCATGTGTATATACAATTTTCTCACGCTTTATACAAACAAAAACGCAATTTTATACATTTCGATTCTGTTTGTATAAGTGGAAAGCGCAGAGTGGCGAGCGAAATTTGAGAGAGTGACGAGCGAGATCTGGAAGAGGAGAGAGAGGGGAACAAAATTATATGTATTTATACATTTTCTCTGCTTATATACAATTAGAAACAATTTTTATACACTTGTGTTTGTATAAAAAGTGAGGAAGCGAGCGAGAGATTGGGGAGGAGTGGCGAGCAAGATATTTAGGAGAGAGACGCCTGACAATTTTTTGCAAACGTTTGTTATGGAGCACAATTAAATCAAACCCTAGCTACTCCATTTATTTTAGGTTATTAGTTTGCTATTATATATAATTTTCCCTTATTTTTACCACACCTATCATTAACACAAATGACCAGATAATTTAATCTACCAAAACTTTGACATACAGAAAGAAATCACCTAGCATTTTTTTGTCTCAATAAACAACTAGCAAGGTAGTTGTAAAAGTAAAAACACTAAATAAAAACTTCTTTTTTGCCAAGATGCTACATGACTTTTGGAAGCCAGTTAATTGGAAGGAAACAATGCTAAAAGGCCCTATTGTGCTCAAAACAAATGTGCTTTGTTTTATGTCAATAAAACACAAGTTCTAGAGACATATAACAAACTACCAAGAAGCAAAGCTCTAGTATTTTCACCAATAAATAACTAAACAACCATATCGAAGAGGACGGTATGACTCACTCTTCTTTCCTAGCTTTAGATCTTGCAGGTCTTGCTGGCTTGATCACTTTACCGAGCAGGATTAGTACAATCGGTATAACGGTTCCAATATAGTATACACTTCCATAAGAAGTGAGTGTTTCGTGCAGACTTAATACCTGTGTATCGCATGAGCAAGAAAACCAATTGTCAGATTATATCAAAAAATCTGGACTCGAGCTAAGGTTTTCTTCTGAGAAATAGACTACTAACCATGAAGCCAACGGCGGAGTAGTTTAGAATCAATAGTGTGTATGTGAAGCTTATTAACGTTAGTATCTTCTCGAACAGAGTACCTTTTGTAGCTTGTTGCCATCTGTAGATGACTGAGGAAAGACAAGACATGATGAGAAGAAAAGTAAATCAAAGTTAAGTTAGCTTGATCTAAGGTAGAATTGCCAGATATATATACATATATACCTCTTGATCCAGCAATCATCAAAGCCGACTGAACAAAGAAAATAATGTACCCCGGATATAGTCCCTGTGATGTCACACGATGAGAGTTGTTTATCATTAATTCAACTATCATGTTGCCACAATTACAACAACATACACAGTGAAATCCCACAAATAGGATCTAGGGAGGGTAGAGTGTACCTCCCTACCTCGGGGAGGTAGAGAGGCTGCTATTCTGAAGGGTCCTTGGCTCAAGTGCAACAATCGAAGTAGTTATGAAAATGAAAAACGACAGTGAAGAAAACACAGCAACTAATAAGTTTAGCAGTGCAGAGCATTCAAAAAAGGAACGGTAACAACAACAAAATAGTGGGATAACCGAAACACAATAAACAACATATGATGGCAGATATTAAAAGCAAGAAACTACAGGGTAAGGCTAATAACTACGACATACACCAGCAAGCCGACAATTACAAGTAATAGATAATAAGCATAGGTTTGAAGGGAAGGTAGCACACTTCAAGAAAGCAGCGCAACTTATTCCAAATTCAAGCCAGACAATCTCATCAATAAATTCACATGAAAGAACAAACTATAGTTTATTAAGCATCAAGTGTAAGAGAAAATAGGAACCACAACTTTCAAATTTCTTAGGTGAGATACCGTTAGTTTTGGATCAAAAAATGTGAGACTTTAGATTTTATAATTAGACAATAGCTGGAAAAGGTCCTCATATCAAAAAGCTTTTTTTTTCTTCCCTAAGATCAGTAAGCAGATTGGTCCTTTTTTTCCTCCCTAAGATCAATACGAGGATGTTTGACACATGCAAGAAAGTCACAGTTTCTGACTCTCTACGACAAGGATACTTTGTATCTAAGAGGGTGGATCATAATGACCCAAATTCTATGTCAAATATTTTTCTTTTTGTAACACAACACTTGCTGGAGAAACAATAAGGACAAAGGAATAAGATGTTCCCTTATATTCTGTAAGATCTCCCACAAAAGATGGCTTAAAGAAAAAAAACATGTCAGAAAACTTACACCATCTTGATGTAACATTAATGATACTCTTTTTTATTTAGAGATAAAAGGTCAACAAACACATAAACTATCACTGCCTTTGTATATTTACCTACCTATACTATCACCTTGTACATAACTCCTTTGGTCACAAATCCTTTATTTACTCATAAAAATAAAATTGACAGAAAGAAGACCTCAAAGTGTACTACAACTTGAAGTTCAAAATGATGCAGATAAGATGTTTGTGAAGTTCAAGGACTGTCATACAGTTAAGAGGAATCGTGTTTGAAGTTCATATTGTCTTCAAGAAGGATTCTGCAATCAAATTCATTTCTTTTCCAAGTGTGTTTGCATTTACGCCGTTAGCAATATTTGGGTCAATCTATCTCTTAATGTTTTTTTTTTTGAATCCCCATGGAAACCTACAACAACTACTGCGCACTGGGTAAATCCTTGCTTGTGCAATAGCTCGCAAACCACAGGATATGTAAACTACAGTAGGCAAGCCTAGTGCGACAAGCTGACTGAAGGTGTTGGCAGGGGGAATCAATCCCCTGGCCTTCCTTATGGAATACCACCTGTTGCACCAACTCAGCCACCCTTCTGGGTTCTATCTCTTAAGGTTCTAGTACGTGTTAGGTATCCTTCAGTTTTTTCCCAATTTACTGTAGTATGCTTGGACAGAAAACAACAGTCAAGGATACAGAAAACAGTCATCCAAAGTATGGTCAACAAGTAACTGAAAGCTGTCAAACATAGTCCAAAATCAAGCAGTAATTTCTGATATTCAAAACTAGGCAGCTAAACACTACTAGTTTAGGGAGGTTATGAAGTAATTTGATCTCTACTATGTCCTTTGCACATTTTCCACATAAAAGCATATTCTTCCTCATGTGCTTGGAGCAGATTGGAAAAAATAAATTTTTAGAAGTATCCAGCTAAGCGTGCAAGACCATCGAAGCAAGGTACTATTTGTCAAAGAAGAAAGCCAAGACAAGCTCAAGCCATCCGGATATGAGAAGGTCCTATCCTAATAAGCCGGGATAGGACTCGTCAAATAAGCAGTAATTCATCTTTGCATAAATTATCTGATTTAATTACTTGAAACCGGCTCATCTCTCCCTTTTTTCCTCTCCTTTTCTTCATTTTTCTATCCTATCTTAGTCCTGATATTCTCCGTTTATCTCCTCACTGTTTATGCATCTTCTCCATTTCGGTTCAGCCCCTAAAACAGCCTTAAGCACCACTATTCCCTTGCATATCAACCTCCTTAGTCCACTCTCGTGTCATAAGTTTTTCCACAGAAGATATTCTCATAAGTTAAATCTTCTTTTCTTTAGAGTATTTTGATGCTATAGTTTAAAGATTCTGCATCATAAAGGTATCACAAATGCTAGATCAAGATGTCATAATAATTTCTTCCCCAAAATTTTGAAAAAAAGTCCTAATAATAAATTTGATTAAACTCTCAAATGCACCATCAGAAACCAGACGAGCACATGAATAAGACATGCAAGATTGTCTGTACGCCACTTTCCAGTAACACGGGCAATCAAGAACAGGATTACCGCAAACAAAGGAGCAATGATTAAATTTTGCTATGGAAAATGTCCAGCGAACATTAGTTCACAAGAGAAAAGCCAAAACGCCTGGAAAAATTATGTAAAGCTCATCTCTACCAAAATTTTCACACGACTATCAACAAGATAAACCACAAATGCATGAGACCAAGTTTACAACAACACCATTGTAAATCCACAAGTGGAGTTTGGGTAGAGTGGTGTGTGGGCAACCTTGCCCTACCTTGTGAAGGTGGAGAGGCTGTTTCTGATAGACCATCAGCTAAAGCATGACACCATGTTAACACATGTCAAATGTAGTTCATGTAACTATGTCCATCGAAGTTGTGTATATTATGTATCAATGTTCAAAAGTTATTAAATGACCTTGCATAAGAACGGTGCTAAAAGATCCACTTACATGCCATACAGCACTAATAGTCTGTGTAGCCAGCAACTGGAAGAAACCAGCCTTCTTTCCCTTCTGTACGAGCCTCTCATATACATCTGTATAACATAAATATAAAGCGAAAATATAAATACTTATTGTATCTGTGTAACAAAGTTATAAATGACAGGATAAAGAAATTTAAAAACCTCAATAATTTTTCTGCTTATGAAAGTTTTGCTTCATAGAATAATTGATCAAGCAGATAAAACCAAGCCCTCAATATTGGTTTATTATGTGAACACAGAGAAGCTACGAGCTCAACCTTTTTTATTCTACTATGAACTTAAAATAATATGTCTACAACCCTCTTTTTATGTTCGAGAAATCCATTTGGATCCAACCTTTGGGCCAAGCATAGCCTTCAAAATTCGGGAGCAATGGCCCCACCCCTCTACCTTTCTCCACTTATATACTCAACTTAGTTTGTTTGGGCGCAGGGCTCAAACTTATGACCTAAGATGCACGTCCCTCGACCTTTGCCAAACGAGCTAACCCCTGGAGCATAAATATGTGTACAACCTTATATGCCACAATAAGAGTAGCATTGGAATATTTGACATAAACTGACAATGGTTTGTCTTTGAGTCTACCTTATAAAGAAAAAAAAGGTCCCAAACTGTTCATTATGGTTAACTTTCATGCAGACAAAACACAATATCATCTGCTAGGTAGCTATGACGTTTGTACGTTCTCCAATGAACAGCTTGTCAGCAAATAAAATAAATGAGTGGAACCTAACAATTAACATTCAGCCGACAATTTCATACTTTACCTGCAACAAAAATGGTTCTGCTAGAAGTTGTAAGTGTTAAATGATCAGAACATAAATTTACTTACAGTGTCGCAGCCAGGTGCTGACTTGAATGTTCCATACAAGGGGTAACTGAACTGAACTTTTTGCCAGCTCAACACCCAAAACATCAACATTTTTCGCACGGTCCCAGCGTGGTTTCGGTGGCGAAGAGTCTGTCCAACCACTGAACCCCAAGCCAGAAATAATGACAGCAGATTCTGAGATCGACCAGATGAAATAATATTTCCACCGGGCAGTAAAACATGCCATATATTGGTAACTCAACCGTTTAAAGAAACCCCATTCTTGGTACAACGGGTCAGAGAACCTGGAAAGCGGGTAAAAAGGCACAAGATAGAGATACAACCCCATACAAATAGCTGCTTGAAGAAGAGATCTCAAAGTTGCCCCAAGAGGTGATGGGTGTCCTTTCTCGGAAGATTTCCATATCTGAAAAGGAAGAAGGATGTGCACGAAGTGAGTAGTAGCAATCGAATTCGATTGAAGAACTCTATTTAGTTAGTCATAATAAATAAGCAGTCAAACTTGGCCTCAACTAGCAAGTACGCACTCCAACTTCGAGAGTGCACATCTAGACACCTCAACTTGGCGTCTAGATGTGCATACACAAAGTTGGAGCGCTTACTTGCCAGCAGACACCAAGTTTGAGTGTCAGTTTATAAATTATGCCATGTTAATTATGATACTACATACGCCATTTCTCTCTGTCCAGTCAAGGTAATCCTTCATTTCATAAACTGGACCAGCAAAATGACTTCCGCAACAGAGACAATAACCGAAGTACTCGAGTAATGATGGCAACTTGAGCAAACGATTTTTCTTCTGAGCCTCACGCAAATCCTCCTCCTTCAACAACCCATCTTGGTAATTGATTGCAGATGAAATTATTTTCAGTGTTACCACCATTAAAGCTCCTGAAAGAGGACAAAATTAATTTTGGATCAGGCGATTATCTTCTATCAACATGATAACAGAACTATGTAACTGGAAAAAGTTTTTTTACAAGTCTCTGTAGAGTATCCATAGGGGTACATAAAAACACTACCATCAGTATACGATCTAGAAATAACATGTGATTTTAAAAGATAATTATAATAATGAGTACTTCTCGGTCCATAAAAGATTACTATTAATATAACAATATCACACTTTTTTCACCGAATCAATCTGCTGCAAACCCTTAACTGTCTTTTGTTTCAACATCTGGTCACTAAATAACAGGTATTGATTCAAGCTGGAGTACAACATAAATCCTGACTATCAGAATAAAAATTATTTGTGTAAATTATTTACGTTCAAAATATGAGATAACTGAGATCAAATACAGGACAAAGATAGAAGAAATGCTTACCTGTTGCGTCAATACCTCCTTCCTTCCATGCATCCCCACTCATGTAGTACACATGGCTGCACAAATATAGTTATAGCTAAGAATGTTGAGTGTTTCTATAAAATCTGAAAGTTTTATCATTCACCATTTTTCAGAAACTGTGGATATATTATCTACCAAGGAGTGTTCCTTTTTTTTCCTTTTAGGGAGGGGGGATGGCAAATAGTTTGTATTGCAAGAATGAATTCCAAATAATTAAAAAGGAACTAATAGCAGACTCATTTATGGTAGCTTCGAATGCTCTATTGACCAAACACCATGTTTGGTTAAGGCATAATACAAAAACAAAACACTCAAACTTGGTTCAACTAGCAAGTAAGCATTCCAACTTTTTGAGTGCACATCTACACATGTCAATTGGCAGCTAAACACTCCGATTTGTCCCCAATGTATCTCGTGGACATCCGATGTTGACGTGACACATATTTTGGAGATGTCTAGATGATTAATTTGTAAGTTGGAGTGTTCAACAGAGACAACATCAACGAGTTGAGACATCTAGATGTGCATACTAAAAGTTGAAGTGTTTACTTACCAACTGAGGCCAAGTTTAAGTGTTTATTTATGTATTATGTCTTCAATTAAAATAACCATCGAAGATTTCCACAAGTAGAATAGCATACCGGTGTTATTACCAAAGACTTGAAAATTATCCTTTAACCTAGTTTAAGAATACTATTCAACTGCATAAAACCGTATGTTCAAATGTCAATACAAAACATTCCTACTGCAATTAAAATTTTCGAGTAATTTTCTCCTTTCCTTGTTAGTCGTTAACTTTAAAGACCTAAATGACATGAAATTGACATGAACTAACTCATTCACAAAAGCTCCACAATCATCTCTAAATGAACCCACAATAATGACAAACTATTAAGAAGATAGATCCATTAGTCGTTTGGAAGGTTTACAAAATATTTAAAAGAGTATATTAGTATGCTTGCAATATTAATGCTTGTACAAAATACGCTTGTATCAATTATGCAAAGATTATTTCTTACGAAAATACCCTCCACAAATATGATGGAAACCATGTAAAAAACGTTTTGAGGGGCAATTGAGTCCTTATCATGCTAATGCATGCATTAAATTCCCTTTCATTACTAATATCATGATTTTTTATGTAGAAGTAACACACTCTTCAATACACAATAGAGGCTATAAAAGTGGACCAAATAAGGTACTACTAATACACAAAGTCAATGCATTCATTAATTCTTCTAATACACTCTGCCAAGCGAGTCCTAAGGAAATTAAAAAAGAAGGATCTGCGACAAAAGTTCATAGTTTTACAGACCTTTACTCCTACACATTCGAAGTTCACCAACCAATTAAACAAATTGAACCAAGACATCAGTAAAATTCAACACACAATCACACATGCAACTAAAGTGCACAGCTTTACAAACTTCTAGTCCTATACTTTCAAACATCAAAGTTCACCAATCAATCAACCAAATCAACCAGGAAGAGAGCTTAATACAGTGAAAAGACAAAAAGAGAACAACCAAAACAATGCTCAATCACAATTCTAACAAGTCAGCTATATGAATCCTATATATCCCTTCTACTCCATCTAGACCAGTTTCATTCCACTACTTCACAATATGTCTTAAAACTACACATAAAGAACAAAGCTTTTTTTACAATTCTAATGTCAAACAAACAGAAACCGATCTACACGACTCTCTAGGAATTCATCAGAACCCAGTAGCTAGCTTTATTCTAAAAATCCACTCAAAATCCTAACTCTACATCCACAAACAAATATCTAATACTCCCCCTGTACCAATTTTAAGTGTCTTACTTTCCTTTTTGGAATGTCTCTTCCTATATTTCATTAGTTCTTCAATTGCAAAATTAAGACCCCGAGATTTAAAGGACTACACACATCTTTCTAAAACTATACTTTTTTTAAGCTCAATTTTGAAATACTAAAAGGGAACTGAAATCAAATCAAATTTTCAAAATAAACCCCAATTTAAGAGAGAGAAAGTAAGTTACCATCCAATAAGGTAACCAAAAGCAATGTAGAAAGTGATGATCCCACAATAAGGCCGATAGATAACCATAGAAGCATAACCCAAAAGCATAGGCACCAAAAAGTGAAGATTTGAACTGAATCCGAAAGACAAGTATGAAAGAACACCACCCATCACGGCGGCGTAGAGATGTCTTCCGGTGGAAGAAGGAACAAAACGGTGGAAGAAGCTCACCGGAATAGTTGCAACGAAACAAAGAAGAAATCGGAGCACCGGCACCGATACTCCGATCGCCGTCGCCATTGACTCCATCTCCGGCAGCTCCATATCAGGAAAAGCAAAAAAACTGGTCAAAGTTCCTATGAGTCTTTAATCTTATTATATATATTCAAAAAAGCCAAATTTTTAATACTTCATTAACTTTATATTTTATATTTATAATTTTTGTTTCAAAATAAGTTTTAATTTGATTTGTTAAGATATAATTTATTAAATTGACTTTATTTATTAGATATTTTTTTGAAAATTGAGTACAATTAAAAATAAAAAAAAAATGTAGTTGGAAACACTTCTTATAGTTAAATTAAAATTAATTTATAAATTTAAATCTTAAAAAGGAGGTTAAAATAGTTGAAATTTTTTTGGAATTTTTGCATAGAATAATATTATTAATGAGGTAATATTGAGCATCTTAATTTGTATATTGAAAATTAAAAATGTGTAACACATTATATAGAAATTAAAATATGTAACATGATTATAAAAGAAAAAATATTTTGATTAATATTTTTGAAATGAGAGATTTTGGATTTTGTGTGTGGTTCCAAGTTGAAGTTGTTTTGACATTGGATAGCATTTTGGATATTGTATTGATTAACATGGACATATCATTTTATTATTATTTTTATCTTTTCATTAATTGTGGTGAAATTTGATTGAAATTAAATTTAGTGAGCAAATTATCTTTTATTATTAAATATAGGGAAAATGTCCAAGTACCCTCTCAACCTATACCCGAAAACTCAGAGACACAATTATACTATATTAAGGTCCTATTACCCCTGAACTTATTTTATAAGTAATTTTCTACCCCTTTTTAGCCTATGTGGCACTAGTTTTTTTTTAATAAAAAAGTCAACCATCATTGGGCCCACAAGATAGTGCCACGTAGGCTAAAAAGGGTAAAAAATTATTAATAAAATAAGTTCAGGGGATAATAGGACCTTAGTATAGTATAAGTGTGTCTCTGAGATTTCGGGCATAGGTTGAGGGGGTACTTGGACATTATCCCTTAAATATAAATACTTTTTAGCAAAAAATTATTTTATATATAAAATTTGATATCTGTATTAGAATTCGATTAAATTTGTATTTTGTGTCAAGCATTTAAAGTGAAGTAATTTTCTAATAAATGTGATTCATATAAAAATATAAAATTAAGATAAGTAATAATAATAATAACTTATCATTCCGTCATTGATTATTTGGGTCTAAAGGAGACATATATTTCCCATTGATCGGTATATTTCATATTTTTATTATATTGGTGTTTTGACGCTTAGTCACACTGAAAATGAATATTTATAAATCGTATTTTTTGTATTATGTATTAAAATTATATTAAAAGTGATTAAGTTAAAAAATTATGTTTTATTATAGTAAATATTTAATATAGTATATTTAAGTAAGTTTTCACAAGTTAATTAACAACGCTACATTGTATTGTCATAATTATTCAATATTATCGTAATATCATTAGACACAAAAACAGACGATGAAAGAGAAGGTAAAATATAATGTGCAATCGTATTATTAGAGAAAATCTACTATTACATAACAATATCATACGATAAATTATGAACTTAGCCACAATGATAATTTAAAAACATGATAGCAAAAGACTGTATTCTAGGTGGATCTATAATATAATTAAACGTATTAGTTCACAAATTTACTAAATTTATTCAAAAGAAATACATTACAAAATATTTAGGAATACTTAATTGTGATTATTCTTACGTATTAATTTAAAATCGCTGTAGAAATTCTTAAACTTCAAATTCTCGATTCGCCTCGATATGAATCTTAATATTCTTTTTGAGAAATTTTAATGTGGTAACCCTTTGGAAATTGTAAACCTGGAGTTCGTACTATATCTCCGCCTTTAATTGTTTCCCACCTGTCAAATATTTAAAAACATCGTAAATTATTTTTATAGCTATAGTATATGATTGAAAAATAAATTATTTACAGTATTATTATTGTGTATAAAGATGAAATTCGAATATTCTTATTTGAAATTTAGATAAAAATAATTGTACTTCAGGTCAAAATGACTGAATGATCAAACTTCAGTTATATGTCAGAGATTTAGTTTTCATGCAACCATATAAAACTTTAGACATTATATATCTGAAGTTAGATTTTATCAATAAACTTCACATTCCATATATTTTAAGTTATAAGATTTTGCCGATATTAAATTAAAATATTGTATATCTAATTTTAAACCGAATAAAATATATATAAAAAAATTATAAACTTAGAATATAACTTAAATATTAAACTTACTTGTATTTTGTCACAAAGCAATGGAGAAAGACAGCCATTTGCACCTTTACAAAGTCTGTACCAACACAAAATCTCATGCCACCTCCAAAAGCCATAAAATTTCTTGATGCTCCATTTATCTCTATTCCCTATTATGTAATTAAGATAATTAATTGTTAAAAACACATTTTGAATTTTTTATGTTTTTATATGAATTTTCGATTTAAATTATATGTGTTTTGTTTTTCCTATTTAAACTATCACCAACTGTTTTGAAGTCAAATTTTTAAAAAAGCATTAAAAGTTAAAATTACATCTGAACAAATATTTCGACTAAAATTATGTGATGATTTTTTTTAATTTAAAAAGCTCCTTTTCAAATTTAGATTGAAAACTCAAAATAATGTATGACTGAATAATTTTTTTTAAAAGCAATACTTGATAAGAAAAATACAAAAAATATATATTTAAACGAGATTATAATATAATTTTTCGACGAATAATTTACCGTCCATCTCCATGGATTGAATTGAAGTGGATCTTCATATTTGGTAGGATTTAAGTGCACAGCTGGAGGGCTTACCATAACTGCCCAACCAGCTGGAATGGTATATTCTGCATCACAAATAATTTATTATTATTTTTATCTTATTTTGCTAATAGTAAAATAATAACCCGTATTTATAAAGTTAGTCAAAATAGAAACAGAAATACGATGAAGTAGACAGAAAATAAAATAATTTGAGTTCACAGAAATTATTGTATCTCCTTAAGAAATTTAATCTTCTCACTGTAATTGAGGTTATGGATTAATTTCTACCAAGATAAAATGTAATGACCCGGAAGGTCATTTCAAAAAAAAAATTGATTATTCTTTTAACTTGAGTTAATTAATTAATGAGTAATTATAGATAATTGACTTAATTGATAATTAATGGGCTAAAGTGATAATTTATTTAACACCTTATAATATTTAATCCATATTTTATAAAAAATAAGTTACTAGGGTTTGTCACATATAATACATAATTATTTTAATCAGAAAAAAAGAAGAAGAGAAGGGACGAAAACTTACCTGACGAACGGCGAAGGAAAAGAGAACAAACTGCATCATCGTAAGAACAATTCTTTTCATGTTCTCTTAGGGATGCATTAATTGTTCCTCATAGTGCATATTCTATCATAATTGATGCATATATATATGTATATAATAGTATCATATTATAATTGCATTGAAATAGGGGTTTTGGAATATAGTGCATGTGATATATGTATATGTACAATAATGATATGCCATGTGTTAGTTTTATGTCTTATTCACTTTGCTCTTACCAGAATGTTAAGGAACAATCTGTTCCAATTGCATGTAGTGGTCTAATTTATATTTGGAATATATAGAACTTAGAGAATTTTGTGATATTGTAATTTATCTATAAAAGTCAGAAGATGAATGAGATCCCTTTTAGATATTGGAGTATTTCACATACTTAACTAACTATTCACATTAGTTAGATTGTCATTGTCGGTCGGTAGCTAGATTTATTTTATATAAGTGGAGTAGATTGGTTTAGGTATTGTATGTTATGTTAAATTACTAGGAATATTTTTATCTTCGATTATAAAAGTTTTCATATGGTTATCGCCTTAAAATTCAAGGTTTGACATATTAAGATACCTAATTAAATAGTAGGTGCATTGTGGTTCGTGAATGTCAATTGACTTTTATATTTGAAGGAATAAAGACTAACCCTAGGCTTGCTGTTTTAAAATTCTGAAAGTTGGTATATTCACTTGTATCAAGAGTAAGAACTTGATTATAAATGTGGACTCTAGGGGTTTTAAGTGATTTTTGGAGTACGAGGTAGAAGTATATCAATGTTGTTGTCTATAGGGTCATTTAATCACGAACTAATTGTATTTTATGGATTTGGGCAAGTTAATGAGTCTAAGTTAGACATATAGTAATATGAGTGTTGTTAGTCTTAAAATCTTATTGTGATTATTATTTGAATAGATTTCTTTTGAGTGGAAGTTCAACGAATAGGGAAGGCTCAAGTTCCGGAGTAAATTCTTATTTGATTCAGGCAAGTGAATTTCTAAACTCTTGTTAAGTGTATGAAATGCGTGTATGTCCTTGTGGTATATGTTGGGAGTAACGGGATTGGTGATGGGTTGACTTGTCCACATTGATTAATTCTAATGATGAAAAGAATGGGGATAACAAAAGGCAATGTGATTAATTGTTTATGTCTGTTGTGTTGAGAAAGGGTTGAAGGCTTGTTGAATCATTGTTGATGTAACTTCATGCTTGTGTGGTGTGAACTGTGTGATGTTATGAAAATGGTCATCTCCTCATATATGTTGAACTTGTCATCTGCATTATTCTGAGGCATTGGTTGTGACAAGTGTTATGTGCATTGAGAAAGAAGGGTACTTAAGAGGATGTACATTTCGAGGGACGTATCGCGCGCCGCGATGGTTACTATTATCGAGGGTCGTGTCGTGCGCCGCGACAGATGCATGGACAGATATGTCCCCCATGGGTCCCGGACTGAGAGACAGCGGGTGTGTATCACTAGGTCAGACATGCATCATTATACTTGACATTGCATTACACATACTTATCATTAGTGAACTTGATATTGTGTTTTGCTGATCTGTGATTGCCTTTCTGCGAAATTGTGATTGATGAATACTGAGCTTGTTATTGAGGATATGTAATTTGTTGAATTGTTGTTGTGAGGGATATGTAATTTGTTGAAGTGTATGAATCAGAGGATATGTAATTTGTTGAAGTGTTGTTGTTGAGGATATGTAATTTGGTTAAAGTGTGGTTGTGGAGGATTGTATATGTAATTTGTCTAAGTGTGTTGTAGAGTTACGTGCTATGTAAATATGAACTGTTAGGTTAGACTGAATTTTATGCAGTTTGTAATTGTGGAGGTTCGGTTGGGGTGGTAGGAGTACCCGTATTTCATTCCCTTAGCTTGTGTTTAGACGTTTACTTGCTGGGTACCGTGTGGTTTGGTACTCACCCCTTGCTTCTACAAATTTTTTGTAGGTTATAGCCCGGACTTTGTGATATTTCCCTTCCTTGTCTGAGGTTTCTTGGAGATTTGTCAGAGGTAGTTGTTTCCATCGCTCAGCAGACTTCCTTCTTCTTAATTATGATCTTGTTCTATTCTAGAAACAAGTTCATTTGAGACTTGAGTTTTTCTTTTGAATCAATTGTAATACTTTAGAGGCTTGTACACGTGACACTACCAGGTTTGGGGGTTTTTATTAATTTACTTATATTTTATTTCCGCACTTTATTGTAATGGTTGAGTTTTAGGCTGACTTGTCTTGGTGGGATAAGACGAGTGCCATCACGTCCATTTTTGGGTCGTGACAAAATGGTATCAGAGCCCCAGGTTCATAGGTCTCACGTGGTACAAGCCGAGTCTAAGTAGACTCTTGAGGATCTGTACGGAGACGTCTGTACTTATCTTTGAGAGGCTATAGTGACTTTTAAGAAAAATCTTCACTTCTTGGATCTCAATCGTGCTTACTTGGTTTAGTTTTGACTATCATCGCTTCACTCTATTCACTCTGATTTTGTGATTACTCGTGCGTAGTTCCTCATGTGAGTTAGTGTGTTATGTATAACTTGAATGTTAGACCCTAATACTAAGGGAACGTGATATACTTATGAAAAGAATGTAGTTTCGATAATTGAAAGTGGATGAATTAAAATGATTGCAAGATAATGAACAATGTAAATTGAGAAAAGACAGGTTAACAAAGTTGTCATAATATGTATGAGCTATTTTGATACGATCTTCTAGATAGGCATGATGTGTTTTAGTGGTGGATTAATAGACTTCACAATATGGCACTAGGGTATATGAAAATGGATATGTTGATTGTTAAGTGTGAATAATAAAAACCTAAAGAGTTATTAGTTGTATCATATGTTCAGATAATTAGATTTCGTGTTGAATAAGGTTTGAGAAACCAACTAGTTTGTTACTACGGATGCTTGAGCTAAGAGTAATTTATAAGGAAGCATTTAGTGGTGGATCTTCACTACGATATTAATGTGTTGAGTTGAAAAGTGTATTTAGAGGGTTCTAAATGAGGATCAATAATTTCATCTTAAGGTCCAAGGGAATGGATAGATACCATAATGGCAAGCTTATGGGTAAATGAAGTCTCAGAGAGTATACTTGTGTGAAGGGAATTGAAAATCTTACTAAAAAGTGCATATGATATTGGGTTAGTCTTGTGAATTTTATTGGTAAAGTTGGTTTTGAGATGTCATGGCAATGACAAAGATTACTCTATGGTGATGGCAAGGGCTAAACGAGCATAATGGTAGTAAGAGTTTGTGATGGATTGAGATTGGGATGAGCTATATGACAAAGATAGTTTGTTAAATGAATTTTTGTATAGTAATGACAACTTGCGAGTATATAATGTTATGGTTTGCTATAGTTCGGTGAGTAGTCTGGTTTCAAGTAAAGTTATAGGAGGTGTTGAAACACTGCTCGAATAGAATTTAAAGGAGCTAGAGTCATAATGAAAAAATAATAATATAAATAAATTAGTTGATATAGTGTAGCCTTCTAAAAGAGGTGAGAGTAAGAATATTTTCTTTGATTGCAAGGGCTAAAGAGGTATATTAACATGGGTTAAGAATTGATTTAGAGACACATGATTTCACCCGTTTTATATTGTATGGTAATAGTATCACAAGATCATCAGATTGGTTAAAAACTATTGGATAAATCTTGAGAAATGATTGAACGATCGTTCATCTCGAGTATGATAATTAGTTCTTTTGTGGTTTGAGTTTGATAATGAATATGGTAGAATTTTAGCGAAAGATATGATAAGATCGATAGAAAGGCGATCAATAAAAAGGTAAGATACAAGAATTCAGAAGAAAAAAAAAATCTTCAAGGTATGAACTAATGTTAATTAATAATGGGATTGTGTTACATGGTTGGAAAAAAAATCAAGATTCTCATGGTGAGTTTAGAATTGCGGGTAATGTGTTTTGTAAAGATATGAATTGATAAGGTAAGAAATGTCGATCACATTGAGTACGAAATATTTGGAAGTACTTAAAAATGATTTGAGTAGAAAATTTGGTTACTTTGATTGTTATCCCTAAATGGAATTTCACGTAATGTTTTGTTTTTCGAGGATAAGATAAAAATATCATGGGTTGTTGGTAAAAGACTGGTAAGCGAGTCGATCAAAGAAACAAGATTTGATGTATTGAAGAGTTCTTGATATTCAAAATTTTGTGTCATAAGATGAGTTTTAGAGAAACGAAGGAATAAGATCTCTCATATAGAATCTTTGTTTGAAGTGAAGGATGTATGAGTTTTCATATATAATATCTAATATTACTATGGATGTGATTTGTTCGGTATAGACATACCAAAAGTTTGTCACCGATTTTTATGAATATAAAGAGTTGATTTGAGTGGGGAAAAAAAAATTGTGAAGTGTGAAGAGTTTGTGTTGTTATGTGGGGCTAATTTATTCAGATTATGGTAGGTGACTTGTAGATACACAATAGGATTAACCTACAATTGCACAAGGTTAATGAGGATTTTGAGGGGATTGAAACTAATGTATTGACGGGACATTGTATGATGTGTTACATAGACAATTGATAGTGAATAGAGGTGATCACCTAGTTTATAGTTTACCGAATTATTGTAGTGATAAAAAAAAAAATTCTTAGGTGTTGGTACAAGGTGTATGATGGTTTTGAATATTAGTTGCAATTTGGTATATAAAAAAGAATACGTGGAGTAGACATTGAGTGTGATTCAATTGTTGTATCTCGATGATAAAGTACTTTTAGATTTGAAATTACTGATATGAGCCTTGGGTGTGACCAGTAATTGTCATGAAATGCTTAAATGGAAAGAGATAAAGCCATAGTTCAAAATCTTTAGAGGCAATGATGTGTTTGCTAAGAAGACTTTAATACTAGTGATGATTTGAGAGTAAGGTAAGTGACAGGTGTGGTTAGAATGTTTGTTATCGTAGTGAGAAAGTCTATGGAGTTTGATAAATCGAGTATGTGTGAGATTGTAATGGGGATCAGACTGGTTGAATTAGGTGGCCAAAAATAAAATAAAATTGAGAAATGTACTCAGATGAATGGAAATATTTGATATGGACATTATGGAAGAAGTGTTTAGTATAATTCAACCTTGCTATTGTACATTCTAATGTAACCACCTTCTTGGTAGTGAGCACTATTAGGAGTATGATTCCCTACTTATATTACGCGTGTTTCCACATCTATGGTTGAATTCTTAGTGGTGGATCGGATATGCCGATCCTCTTATGTCTTCTTGATAGGTTAGGATCCTTGGGTCTTGGTAATTTCAGTTATGATGGTTGGTGTCGTTAGGAATAGTTAAAGTATACACATTGTTCTACACACAACGTTGTTTATGAGAACTTACTTAAGAGTTATGACGAGTTACAATTGTCTAAGAATATGATTAGAGGTCCTACATTTTGAAATGTATCGCTTGTTGGGTGCTTACTTAATCATTTTTTTCCTTTGATGAGTAACTGATGTCTAAAAAAAAAGAAAAACATATTTTTATAGTTAAAGCTTGTGGAAAAATTATGGTGGGGGAAGATAATCTTGATAAGATCTATGATAGTTGTGCAATATGAGTATGTGGTGGTTAGTTCAGGTTCACATTTGATTGTAGCCGGTATAGATTCAGAACGTTATCTTGGAAATGTGAGGAAAGATTCATCCTAATGAGTGTGTTGTGCTCTAGAGAATTTTGGTTCGATTGGATTATTGGGTTAGTTTGTAACTTGGTAATATTATATGCAAAAGTTTGATTGAAAGTTCAATTTCTAGTAGTTGCCTTTGATGAAATGTTCTTAAGGATGAGCTCACTTGGAGAGATAAATAATAATGGAAATTATATCTCAAGCTTGGTAACATCGGTTATTCGTTTTTCTTTCACCTTATGTTCGAGGACGAACATGATTTTTAGTGGTGGATAATGTAATGACCCGGAAGGTCATTTCAAAAAAAAAATTGATTATTCTTTTAACTTGAGTTAATTAATTAATGAGTAATTATAGATAATTGACTTAATTGATAATTAATGGGCTAAAGTGATAATTTATTTAACACCTTATAATATTTAATCCATATTTTATAAAAAATAAGTTACTAGGGTTTGTCACATATAATACATAATTATTTTAATCAGAAAAAAAGAAGAAGAGAAGGGACGAAAACTTACCTGACGAACGGCGAAGGAAAAGAGAACAAACTGCATCATCGTAAGAACAATTCTTTTCATGTTCTCTTAGGGATGCATTAATTGTTCCTCATAGTGCATATTCTATCATAATTGATGCATAATATATGTATATAATAGTATCATATTATTATAATTGCATTGAAATAGGGGTTTTGGAATATAGTGCATGTGATATATGTATATGTACAATAATGATATGCCATGTGTGTTAGTTTTATGTCTTATTCACTTTGCTCTTACCAGAATGTTAAGGAACAATCTGTTCCAATTGCATGTAGTGGTCTAATTTATATTTGGAATATATAGAACTTAGAGAATTTTGTGATATTGTAATTTATCTATAAAAGTCAGAAGATGAATGAGATCCCTTTTAGATATTGGAGTATTTCACATACTTAACTAACTATTCACATTAGTTAGATTGTCATTGGTCCGGTAGCTAGATTTATTTTATATAAGTGGAGTAGATTTGGTTTAGGTATTGTATGTTATGTTAAATTACTAGGAATATTTTTATCTTCGATTATAAAAGTTTTCATATGGTTATCGCCTTAAAATTCAAGGTTTGACATATTAAGATACCTAATTAAATAGTAGGTGCATTGTGGTTCGTGAATGTCAATTGACTTTTATATTTGAAGGAATAAAGACTTAACCCTAGGCTTGCTGTTTTAAAATTCTGAAAGTTGGTATATTCACTTGTATCAAGAGTAAGAACTTGATTATAAATGTGGACTCTAGGGGTTTTAAGTGATTTTTGGAGTACGAGGTAGAAGTATATCAATGTTGTTGTCTATAGGGTCATTTAATCACGAACTAATTGTATTTTATGGATTTGGGCAAGTTAATGAGTCTAAGTTAGACATATAGTAATATGAGTGTTGTAGTCTTAAAATCTTATTGTGATTATTTATTTGAATAGATTTCTTTGAGTTGGAAGTTCAACGAATAGGGAAGGCTCAAGTTCCGGAGTAAATTCTTATTTGATTCAGGCAAGTGATTTCTAAACTCTTGTTAAGTGTATGAAATGCGTGTATGTCCTTGTGGTATATGTTGGGAGTAACGGGATTGGTGATGGGTTGACATGTCCACATTGATTAATTCTAACGATGAAAAGAATGGGGATAACAAAAGGCAATGTGATTAATTGTTTATGTGTGTTGTTGAGAAAGGGTTGAAGGCTTGTTGAATCATTGTTGATGTAACTTCATGCTTGTTGGTGTGTGAACTGTGTGATGTTATGAAAATGGTCATCTCCTCATTATATGTGTGAACTTGTCATCTGCATTATTCTGAGGCATTGGTTGTGACAAGTGTTATGTGCATTGAGAAAGAATGGGTACTTAAGAGGATGTACCATTTCGAGGGACGTATCGCGCGCCGCGATGGTTACTATTATCGAGGGTCGTGTCGTGCGCCGCGACAGATGCATGGACAGATATGTCCCCCATGGGTCCCGGACTGAGAGACAGCGGGTGTGTATCACTAGGTCAGACATGCATCATTATACTTGACATTGCATTACACATACTTATCATTGGTGAACTTGATATTGTGTTTTGCTGATCTTGTGATTGACTTTCTGCGAAATTTGTGATTGATGAATACTGAGCTTGTTATTGAGGATATGTAATTTGTTGAATTGTTGTTGTTGAGGGTATGTAATTTGTTGAAGTGTATGAATCGAGGATATGTAATTTGTTGAAGTGTTGTTATTGAGGATATGTAATTTGGTAAAGTGTGGTTGTGGAGGATGTATATGTAATTTGTCTAAGTGTTGTTGTAGAGTTACGTGCTATGTAAATATGAACTGTTAGGTTAGACTGAATTTTATGCAGTTTGTAATTGTGGAGGTTCGGTTGGGGTGATAGGAGTACCCGTATTTCATTCCCTTAGCTTGTGTTTAGACGTTTACTTGCTGGGTACCGTGTGGTTTGGTACTCACCCCTTGCTACTACAAATTTTTTTGTAGGTTACTAGCCGGACTTTGTGATATTTCCCTCTCTTGTCTGAGGTTTTTGGAGATTTGTCAGGTAGTTGTTTCCATCGCAGCAGACTTCCTTCTTCTTAATTATGATCTTGTTCTATTCTAGAAACAAGTTCATTTGAGACTTGAGTTTTTCTTTTGAATCAATTGTAATACTTTAGAGGCTTGTACACGTGACTACCAGGTTTGGGGGTTTATTAATTTACTTATATTTTATTTCCGCACTTTATTGTAATGGTTGAGTTTTAGGCTGACTTGTCTTGGTGGGATAAGACGAGTGCCATCACGTCCATTTTTGGGTCGTGACAAATAGATTAATTCTGTTAAAGAAATAGCGGTACCTCAAACTTTTTTAACTTCAGCGAATTTAAGAACAACAACAAGTTACAGAGATTCAGTCGATCGATACTTTTATTTTGAGAAAAAATATATGCAGAGAAGGAAAAAAATAATTTCAGTTTTAAAAAAAAAAACGAAAAATGACTTTCTTTTAGAGCCATTTTCAGCAAGAAACACGTCTATTTAGAGAAATCTGTTTAGACCCTTTTATCCAGAAAGTTGCGTTTTTTGAAAAAAAATAACTTTTCGAAAAATGTGTCTGTTGGGAAAGTAACGATTTTTCTGAAAAAATAACGACTTTTCAGAATGTTACCGTTACACGCGAATTAATTCTGTTAAATAACTAATGTCCTGAAGTAATTTATAAGAGATAAGATTAACGAGATCTATTTGATTAACAAAAATTAATTAAATAAATTTTGTCCAAAAAATTTATCAATCAAATCATTTGTCAAATTCGAAACCGAGGCCGAGCGACGACGATGGCGCGAGGGGACACATTCTTCTTAGCTCTTTAAGAAGTAAAGGAAGTGTTTCCTTATATAAGGACAATATTTTCCCTTTCTTTTGCTAATATGAGAGTGCCGATATGAGAGAAGACGATGACAGTGCGAGGGACACCTTTTTCTTAGCTCTTTAAGAAGTAAATGAAGTGTTTCCTTATATAAGGACAACAATTTCCCTTTTTTTGCCTATATGAGAGAAATGACTTTTAATTTCCCTCCAAATTGGTTCCCTCATTTTCTTTTTTCCAATTATTCTCTTCTCTTTTATCCATTCACACACTTTGCTAAACCCAACATATATATATATATATAATATATATATATATAATATATATATATATATATATATATTGTAATTTAAAGTGTTGTAAAATATCACTATAGAAGTGATTTTTGTGGGAAAATATTAAGAAAGAGAAAAAGGTGACTATGTCAGCTCATTTCAGTCTAAGTAACTTTTGAGCGAAAAAATAATTTACTTATATATTAAATTAATCTATTTTAATCAGACTAACAATTTAATTCAACCCGTCCATTTGACACCTCTATATAAAAGTGATAAACGAATTGTAATTACATACCTTTGAAGTTGATGTCTTTAAGTGCTTTTCTGAAAATCACAGGAGCAATATTTGCCAATCTAACTGTTTCATTAATAAACTGAATTTTCCAATGAAAGTAATTAATTTATGATAATTTAAATATAATTTATAATAATTCTCTTGGAAGTGACAATATTATAATTTAAATTTAAATATACCTGAAATGTGAACTTCATTGATTTATATTCTTGCCATGTAAGTCCATTAGATGCATTTTCCCTTCTTCTAATTATTGCCTCATGTTCCTCCTAAAAGCATTTGAGGATTGTTTGATTATGGTATTGGAATAAATATTTTTAAAATAGAGATAATGGTTATCATTTATTTTTATTTTTTTATAAATTTCGTATATGAACTATTAGATGTTTATATTTTCCATCTGAATCATCACCAATTATTATTTATTGAAACACACTTTAAAGATGAAAAATTTTACAATGGGAGAATTTCGACCAACGATAGTTGGGTGACCCTCCATTGATTAATTGACACATGGATAAAGGTACATTTTTTTTATCGTTTTACCATCTCTCTTACTTACCTTTTTTTCTTTTAATTTTTTATTTTCTTACTTCTAATTAATATTTCTTAACTTCATTTTCTTAAATTGTTGATATATTGAATAAAAGAATTAATAAATATTTATTTTATCACAATAACTAAAAAGAATTAAATATTTATTAATTCTTTTATTCAATATATCAACAATTTAAAAAAATAAAGTTAAGAAATATTCAATTAGAAGTAAGAAAATAAAAAAATTAAAAGAAAAGAAAGGTAAGTAAGACAGAGATGATAAAAAGGTAAAAAAATATACCTTTATTCACGTGTCAATTAATCAATGGAGGGTCACCCAACTATTGTTGGTGGACTTCTCCCATTGTAAATTTTTTCCTTTAAAGATGACTAAATCAAGTGTTCAAAAATATTCCCAAATGGTGCATGACAACTTATTTTACCTATATATAAAATTTTGTCCGCATGACAGTTGACTCGTTTATTTTCATAAATATTTGTTACTAGTTCAGATACGAAACTCTAATAAACAATACTTACTGTTAATTCTTTCAAAGCTTGAGGATGTTGATGAAGAAACTTAATAGCCAAAGTTCTAGCTAGAGAGGTTGTCTCAAAGCTAGCAAAGAGCAACACAAACATCAAATCCAAAGCTATTGCCTCAGTGAGAATTGTGTCTTTACTTTGAAGTTCTTCTAATACATAATCAAAAAAGTCACTTTGTTCCTTTCTTGGTTGTGATTTCCTTTCCTCTAACATTCTCTTGAGCATCTTCATTATCTTCTTTCTTCCCTAATCAACACCTTCTAGAGTTAGTCCAATCACGACTCGTATAAATTTAGTCAAACATCGTTATAACAGTACTATTTATTCTATATTTTTGAATGTTACAACAAAATACTGTTACAGAAAACATATAATCTAACATATTATAAAGAATTGTTTCTAAATAAAAAAATTAATCATTATAGTGACATGGTCTTCTAGAAGATGGTTAAAATATGCAATAAAAATTTATGCCCTTCAACTTTGGATGTGCACAAATAGACACTTAAATATGTATAAAGTTGAACAATAGACATACATGTCCTACATGTCATTTTTTGTTCTACGTGTATTTTACCATGTAGGTCTCATGTGTTTATTTATTTAAAAATTGGATAGTTAAAGTGACTATTTGTGCATTATAAAAGTTGGAGGTCAAAATTAAAATTTGAAGCCAAATTTAAGGTCCAATATATGTATTATGCCAAATAGAAAGTATTGTTTTAAGGTTGTAAATAATAGTAGTGTCATATAAACTGAAATAGATGGTTCAATATTTCTTGTTATAATAAAGTTTGGTTTACTTTTTATTAATTACTAAAAGTAACTTAATTGACAAGAGGAAGTTGCTCGGATGGTAAGTATCCTTCATTTTTAGTCTTAAGATTATAAATTCGAGTTACCAAGAAAGCAAAAAGATAGAAGCTCCCAGGGAAGGGAGAGGAGTAAAAAAATAAAAGAAAAAAAAAGTAACTTGAATAAATATAGAATTTAACTTATAAATACTAAAAACGTAAAATCACTTTATTTTTAATTTGTTATAGTAAGTAACCCATTTTATTATCATAGTTACTAATCCACTTTTTATCATAATATTATCAGCGTATAAAAATTAAACTCGAAATACCTGTAAACACTTGTAATAGGCAGTTCCAGGAAAATATAAAGGGAAAGAAATTAATCCCTTTATAAAAGCTACAAAATTCTCAGACACATTTTCTGTTGAGTTCTCATAATCAAAATTAATAAGTTTTTTTCCAGTTATATCAAATATCATCTGCAAAAATAAATTAAAAAATATATTACTATATTTGAATTAAAATATCATATGCAAAAAAACAAAACATACATAAAGGTACAAAGCTAGATAGTTTTTTTTCATTATTATTATTATTATTATTATGTTAGTGAATTTTCATGTAACAAAATACATAAAAGTCGAGTGATCATCTGTGAAATTACCTTACCGGATGCGTCCTTCATCTCAACACTTGTTTGTCTTGACCATCTATTTAAGTTATTATTTGCAATATTTTCAATCTCAGGCAACATATTTTTCAAACTTTCAGGTCCAAAAAGATTTAGCACCATATTTTTCAAGTATTTGTACATAAAACCATGTAATGATCCAACATTTTGTCTTCCAAAAATCTCTGTGAAAGTATATGGATACCAACTTTGAAACAATTTTCCCTCTTGTTGGAATATAAAGTAATTAAAATCAGGATCTGTTGATACTATGACTTGACGTCCCACCAAACTAGTCCGAAATATCGGTCCATACCTGATTCAGAATTTAGATGTTGTGAGTTTCGAGCTGAGAGATCATATATGTTAGAGTGCGGAGTTAAAAAGGTAAAAAAAATTGTCAAAAACTTCAAAAGGGCATATCAATTTTTTTTAAAACCAAAACGGTAAAATCGCCCACGATGTAGCGACTTTGGTCGTCTGAAAAAGCAAATCGCTGCAATAGCAGCGATTTCATAAATTTGCTTTAAAAAAAAAAATTAAACAAATTGCTCCACATGGAGCGATTTTCAAAAAAAAAAAAAATTATTTTTTTGTATAAGTCGCTGCTTCTGCAGCGACTTTCATTAATTTTTATTTTTTTTGCTTTATTTTAAAAGAAAAAATTGAATAATTTTTTTTTAAAAAAAATCATGGCAACGATTTTTCATTAATTTTTTTTTTAAAAAAAAAATCAAATCGCTGTAAAGGCAGCGATTTACACTTAATTTATATTTTTTTAAAAAAATTTAATTAAATTAATGTAAAAAAATTTAGCCGATTAAATTAAGTTTTCAAAAATAAAAATAGATTTAAGTGTAAAGCAAAAAAAAAAAGAAGTTTAATGTAAGTCGCCGCAAAAGCAGCGACTTATTAAAAAAATTATATATATATTTTTTTACTTTTGAAAATCGCTCCACTTGGAGCAATTTGTTTAAATTTTTTTTTTAAGAAATCGCTGCTACAGCAGCGATTTTGCTTTTTTCTACGAAGAAACTCGCTACGTCGTGAGCGATTTTACCGTTTTGATAAAATAAATAAATTGATATACCCTTTTGGAATTTTTAACAATTTTTTTTACCCTTTCGACTCCAAACTCATATATGTTATGTGCTTATATATAAATTTCAATTACTTCAAGAATTTATTTGATATAAACATTCGATACAAATATTTTAATATTAAATTAGTTATTTACCTTTGCATCCTCTCCTTCACAAAAGGAGGAATATCCAATGATGTATTTGGTGCAAAGAATGGAATAGTCTCACCAAGTAATGGCCAACCCATTGAACCTGGTGGGAGTTTTCCATTGCATTTAGGGTTCCTCCAATAATGTAAAATAACTATAACTACTAAAGATCCAATAATATAAATACCAACTGACAACATTTTCTTGATAATATGTTGTGTGTAGTAAATTACAAGAGATGAAAATGTGGTGGTTTATAATTAGAGGAAATGGGAGACTTTAAATAGGCAGTGGAATAATGTACTATTTTATCTTGAGTTTGTGCCTTCCGATAATATTTATGTCCTCCAACATTGAATAAATAACAGTAAACTCTTAAATTTGTGTAGAGTTTAATGAATAGACATATTGTGTTTTACTTGTTAAATTTTATATAAGTTTAATAATAATAATAGTAATAATGCAATTATAGATAATCTAAATCCTAGTTATAATATAATTTTAGTCATAATATAATCATAATCGTAATCTAATCCTAGTCATAATATAATCCTAATTAATATAACTAGTCTAATCCTAGTCCGGCTCTAATTTTAGAGCACTGTTGTAAACTCTGTTGGATCTGTTCCTTTGACATGTTTCAATCATCAGCTTTCTTCTTCATTAACACTTGTTGTAGACACGTCAGTTAGTTGCTTTGGAACCGTTCCTTTTACATGTTTTAATCGTCGGCTTCCTTCTTTTTCAACAAATTTGTCTCTTGGGTCGAGCTCGCCATACCGAGCTTGCTAGTGTGGATCACCTCTCCAGTATTATTTGCGAGTCATTATATAAGAGCGATAATTTTACCTTGTGCTCATCCAAAGAATAACGATTGCAATTTTCCCTTGCCACTAAAAAACACATTATTCAAAATTTGTTAGCAAATTCCCTTGTATGACTCCACGTGTCCTAATTGTTCTTTTAACAAAAACCCATAATTACCCTCATCAACCCACCCCCCTACCCCACAACTTTTGAATAGGATTTAGAATGACTAGGGTTTGAGCAGCATGAGGAGTTTAAAGGGCAAAAATGGAACTTTTCAAAAATACTAGGGTAACTCAATTTAAAATAGTGCATGGACTAAATTTAATAATGATATCGTTGTAGCTAGCTTAAATATACCTCGACTATTCTATATATCTTATTTTTATATTTAATTTTATAGAAGCCTACCTCACTAAAGATTAGACGTGACGAAAATGATTATCAATCAATAGATGACAGGAATATCCATGATTTTTTGAAAGTATAATACTACAATTAATTGTCATACTTTAGTTATTATTAAAGCTTGATATTCTTTTTTACATAAGAAACAAGACATACTAATAATAATGTTACTCTTATAAGATATTTTGAGAATAATTGAATTGTACAATGGACTAAATTTAATATAATGTTAGAAAAATATTTTATATTATCCTACAAGAAATATGTATTCTCTCTCAATATACAAAAATCGTTATTTTTCCTTCAAATTAGTTAGGTTTCTACACCACTCAATAGGCAGAAATAATTATTCAACAATTAGGTAGGAGTAATTGCTATTAGTAGATCACATACTATCAAATAGGGCACGTTTATATTAAATGTCTGTATTTTATATATTTGATTAAAGTTTTATTAATTTTTTCAAAGTTTAGCATCTATCGACATTACATATAATAGGAGAAGAAAAAAGAGATACATATCAGCACTACCTTAGTCCGTGGAAAATTTTAAGGAACAATTTCAATTGGTGGAGAATTTTATTTTCGTGTACTATAGTCCATGGTTTTGTGGTTATTCAAAATTTCGTCGTGATTTTGGTAGAAATTTTTCATGAGGACCGTTAAGACCTTAACAATGGAGACAATTGGTCCCGGGGAGAAAACTACCTATTTTCAAGTTCAAACAAACCCATAGTAGGTAAAACCAGATTTTATCGATCTTCGTATACTAGTCCATGAATATTTGTTGATTCAGATGTCCGACGTGATATTGACTGAAATTTTTCATGGACTTCCATTAATACCTTTGTGATGGAGCCAGTTGGTCTCAAGGGGCAAATCGACTCATTTTCAAGTTCAACGCGTCCTATAGTAGGTAAAATCAGATTTTACCGATTTTCATGTACTATAGTCCATTTATTTTTGGTGATTCAGAATCATGGCGTGATTTTTGCCAATTTTCATAGACGAATGCTAATAACTTAAAAAATAGAGATAGTTGGTCCCGTGAGGAAAAACCGACCCGTTTTAAAGTTCAAATGAGCCCAGAGTAAGTAAAACTTGATTTTACCGACCTTCGTGTACTAGTTTTCATTGATTTCTAGTCATTTGGAATTTTCCCGGGATTTTGGCTGAATTTTTTTTATAGATGTCCATGAGCACCTTACCAATGGAGCCAGTAGGTCCCAACGGGCAAACCAAACCATTTTACAGTTAAAACCCGATTTCACCGATTTTTAGTACTATATTCCATAGATTTTTGGTGATTCTGATTCTAAGCATAATTTTGGCCAAAAATTTTCATAGACGTCCATTAAGACCTTAACAATGGATTTAGTTGGTCCCGAGGGACAAATCGATCCATTTTCAAGTTCAAACGAACCCATAGCTGCTAAACTAGATTTTACCAATCTTCATATACTATAGTCTATGGAGTTTTGGTGATTTGGAATTTTGGTGTGATTTTGATTGAAATTTTTCAAGGACGTCAGTTACGACCTTAGCGATGGAGCCACTTGATTTCGAGGGGAAAACCGCCCCATTTTCATGTTTAAACAAGCACAATTTTTGTGTACTATAATCAATGAATTTTTGGTGATTCAAAATTTCAGCGTGATTTTTGCTGAAAAATTTCATTGACGTTTGTTAAGACCTTAGCAATTGAGCTAGTTGGTCCCGGGGGAAAACTGACCCATTTTCAAGATTAAACGAGCCCTAGATCATGTAAAAACAGATTTTATCGATTTTCATGTACTACAGACCATGGTTTTTGGTGATTCAAGATTGCCGCGTGATTTTGGCCGAAATTTTTCATGGACTTCTGTTAAAACCTTAGCACTAGAGTCTATTGGTCCCGAGGGGCAAACCGATTTAAAGTTCAAACGATCCCTAGAGCAAGTAAAAATAAGATTTTACCAATTTTCGTGAAGTGTAGACCATGAATTTTTTGTGATTCGAAATTCCTGCGTGATTTTGGTAGAAATTTTTCATGGACATCCGCTAGGACCTTGGCAATGAGACAGTTGGTCCCGAGGGGTAAACCAACCTATATTCAAGTTCAAACGAGCCTATAGTAGGTCAAAACAAGATTTTATCAATTTTTGTGTACTATAGACCATGGATTTTTGGTGATTTAAAATTCAGGCGTGACTTTGACTGATATTTTCATGGACGTCTATTAAGACCTTATCAATAGATCAAGTTGGTCCTAACTTTTAAGGGGCAAATCGACCAATTTCAAGTTTAAACGAGCCAAAAGTTGGTAAAATAAGATTTTATTGATTTTTGTGTACTATATTTCATGAATTTTTTTGTGATTCAACATTTCGACATAATTTTGGCCAGAACTTTTCATGGACGTCCATTAAGACCCTAGCAATGGATCCAGTTGGTCCCAAGGGGAAAATCAGATCATTTTTCAAGTTCAAACGATCCCCAAGAGCAGATAAAACAATATTTTATCAATTTCTGTGAACTTAGTGTTATGCGGAATTCGATATAATACGAGAAAATATAAACGCGAAAAACAAGACAACAGATTTACGTGGTTCACCAATGAATTGGCTACGTCCACGGGAAGAGGGGAAACAGTTTTATTATGGAGAGGCAAGAACAGAAATTACAGAATAGGGTTTGCCCTAGCGTCTATATATAGTACTAGGTTACGCCCTAACAGGCTTGGGCCCAACATACAGAATTGACACATAATTAAGGGCCCAATACAACAACATTGTATACCGTCGGGCCGGGGGCGTCTCCGCCCCCCCGGACCCCCAGGCCAGGGGGCGCGTCGCCCCCCTGGACCCCCCGACTCGCTGACCGGGCAGCGAGACCCCCGTCCTTTCTGTCGTAACGGGTCCTATTCAAGGCATTCAACAAATCTCCACCTTGACTTGAATTCTCCAAACAGATTCTTCAGATGCACTATGACAGTGCCAAGCCTCCCCCTCTTCCTCAGAATTGCCCCCACAGGGCAATTAACAGCTTCTGATGTTGAGCAAGTCCAAACAGTGTTGAAACTTGCTCTGTGGAACCGGCTTTGTGAACATATCAGCAGGATTATCAGCAGTTCCTACTTTCTTCACTTGATTCTCTTCTCACTTCTCAGAAAATGATACCTCACGTCAATATGCTTGGTTCTCTCATGATGGACTTGATCCTTGGCTAGACAAATTGCGCTCAAACTGTCACAATACACCGTAGCCTGATCATGATGCAGACCAAGATCACTAACCAGCCCTTTCAACCAAATCCCTTCTTTTGCAGCCTCTGTCAAGGCCATGTACTCCGCTTCCGTAGTAGACAAAGTCACTGTAGGTTGCAAAGTTGCCTTCCAATTACGACAGATCCTCCAAGGGTAAACACATAGCCAGTCATTGATCTTCTTGTGTCAACATCTCCAGCATAGTCAGAATCAGAATAGCCAGTAACCAAGCACTGAGTATCACCTCCATAAATGAGACCAACGTCAGATGTACCTTTAAGGTATCGGAAAATTCTCTTCACAGCCTGCCAATGTTCTCTTCCTGGTTGTCCCATGAATCTGCTCACTACACTGACTGCATGTGCTAAATCTGGCCTTGTACAGACCATAGCATACATCAAAACTTCCTACAGCACTGGCATAAGGGACTCGTGACATTATACTCTTCTCTTCTGACTGTGGAGCGAACATGGCAGTGAGATGGATATTGGAAGCACGGGGGTATCAATAGGCTTAGATGAAGACATGCCAAACCTCCCCAAGACCTTCTGAATGTAGCTTCTCTGTGACAAGAAAAGTTTCCTTCTCTCTCTGTCTCTAATGATCTCCATCCCTAGAATTTTCCGAGCGGCTCCCAGATCCTTCATCTCAAACTCAGCACTAAGTAAACCCTTCAGCTTCTGAATGTCATACTTCTTCTTTGCAGCTATCAGCATATCATCTACATAAAGCACCAGATAGATGAATGAATCATCCTTGAGCCTATTGTAGTAGACACAACAATCATATGAGCTCCGAGTGTAGCCCAACTTCACCATATAGCTGTCAAACCTTTTGTACCACTGCCTTGGAGACTGCTTAAGTCCATATAAGGACTTCTTCAACTTGCAGACGTGATTTTCCTTCCCTGGAACTTGGAAACCATCCGGCTGAGTCATGTATATCTCTTCCTCCAACTCTCCATGTAGAAACGCTGTCTTCACATCAAGTTGTTCAAGCTCCAGATTCTGATGTGTAACTATCGCTAGTAACAGTCGGATGGAAGTATGTCTGACCACTGGTGAGAAGATCTCATTGTAGTCCACTCCCTCTCTTTGGTTTGAAACCTCTGGCAACAACCCTGGCTTTATACTTGACTCCTTCTGCTGGTGATATCCCTTCCTTCTTCTTGAAAACCCATTTGCAAGTAATAATCTTTCTCCCCGAAGGCTGTATGACCAGATCCCATGTCTGATTCTTGTGTAGGGACTCCATCTCATCTCCCATAGCAGCAAACCATTTTTCAGAATCAGGACTTAAAATGGCTTCTTTGTAAGTGGACGGCTCAGATGTATCTACCTCTTCAGCAACCTGCAGTCCATAACCCACCATGTCCTCAAAACCATACCTCGTAGGTGGCCGAACTCCAACCCTCTTTGGCCGATCTTGAGCTATACTCCGATGGATATCTGATGGCATAGATTCTGGAATATCAGTTTCTGTCTGTGGCTCTTGATCCTCCTCTTCAGGTTCTTTCAAATCGCTCTCATTCTGAATGACTTGAAACTCCACCTGTTTATCAAGACCCCCAGTTTCTGACGTAGTTGTAGGCTTCAAAATGGTTCTAAGCAGAGAACTTTCATCAAAAAACAACGTTCCTGCTCATAATAACCCTCTTTTCTGCTGGAGACCAGATTCTGAAACCTTTCACTCCATCTCCGTAGCCCACAAATACTCCCTTTTTAGCTCTTGGTTCTAATTACCTTCACTGACGTGATAGTAAGCCGTACAACCAAAAGCTTTCAGATTTGAATAATCAGCAGTTTCCTGACCACATCTCCATAGGTGTCTTGCACTGTATGCCTGTATGTGGTCCGCGGTTAATCAAGTAGCAAGCTGTACTAACCGCTTCTGCCCAGAATCTTCTATCTAGCCCAGCATTAGAGAGCATGCACCTTGCTCTCTCCAGAAGTGTTTGATTCATCCGCTCAGCTACACCATTCTGCTGTGGTGTATTTCTGACTGTACGATGTCGAGCAATCCCTTCATCCTTACAGAATTGATCAAATTCAGACCAGCAGAATTCCAGCCCATTATCAGTTCGCAACCTCTTGATCTTCTTCCCTGTTTGATTTTCCATCAAAATTTTCCACTCCTTGAACTTCTGGAAAGCTTCACTTTTACGCTTCATCATGTACACCCAAGTCATCCTTGAGTAGTCATCAATAATGGACACAAAAAATCTGCAGCCTCCCAAAGACTCAACACGGCATGGACCCCAGCAATCTGAATGGATATAATCAAGTGTGCCTTTTGTTCTGTGAATGGCCTTTGGAAACTTGTTGCGATGTAGTTTTCCAAAGACACAATGTTCACAAAACTCTAGGCTTTTAACCTTATGACCAGAAAGAAGATCCTCCTTTGACAGAATTTGCATCCCTCTTTCACCCATATGACCAAGTCTCATGTGCCATAACTTAGTCATATCCTCCTTGTGAACTTCTGACGATGCAACATGGGATGAACCTGTAACCGTGGAACCTTGTAGAAAATACAAAGTACCACGCATGACACCTTTCAGAATCAGATTTGAACCCTTCCAGACCCGCAAGACTCCATCTTTTCCCGACCAGCTGAATCCCTTGCTGTCCAAAAGACTGAGAGATATCAGATTTTTCGTCATCAATGGAACGTGCCTGACCTCGTTCAATGTGCAGAAGCTACCGTCATGTGTCCTTATCTTGATCGAGCCTGTCCCAACCACCTTGCAGACAGAACTGTTGGCCATCGAGATGCTGCCTCCGTCTACCTGCTCATAAGTCGTGAACCACTCTCTCCTAGGACAGATATGATAGGATGCCCCAGAATCGAGAACCCACACATCTGAATGATGAGTGTGCTCATCCGCAACTAGGGCAATGTCTTCTTCAGAATTGGTGTCTCCTTCAGCAACAGCAGCAGAAACTGATTGTTTTTCCAATTGCTTCTTCTTCTTCGGACAATCAAATTTCCAATGTCCCTTCTCCTTGCAGTAATTACAAACATCATCCGGCTTTGCACCCTTCGACATCGGCTTATTTTTCTTTTCGCCCTTTTTCCTTCCCTTTCCGCTACTGGTGAACAAACCGGAAGGTTGTATGTCCGTACTTGTGCCGTTAGCCTTATGCCGTAATTCCTGCTATGAAGGGCCGATCTGACTTCTTCCAACGACACAGTATCTTTCCCAACAATGAACGATTGAACAAAATTCTCAAACGACATTGGGAGAGATACTAACAGAATCAGGGCAGCATCTTCATCCTCGACCTTCACATCAATATTACGTAATTCTAATAACAAAGTATTCAATTGCTCTAAATGTTCCCTGAGTTGTGTACCTTCAGCCATTCGTAAACCGAATAGACGTTGTTTCAGAAGCAGCTTGTTGGTTAAAGATTTTGTCATGTACAAACTCTCCAGCTTCAACCACAGACCAGCAGCAGTCTCTTCATCCGAGACCTCCGTGATGACGTCATCCGCGAGACACAACATGATCGTCGAGTGCGCCTTTCCTCCAGAATCGCCATCTCAGGAGTAACGACAGCGTTCTTGTCTTTCGACAACGGCGCCCAGAAACCTTGTTGTTTCAACAAAGCCCGCATCTTGATCTGCCATAAACTGAAACTGTTCCTCCCTGTGAATTTGTCGATTTCACGTTCAAAGCAGACATCTCGAATTCTCCAAGAACACCGATTAACCGAGAGGCTCTGATACCAATTTGTTATGCGGAATTCGATATAATACGAGAAAATATAAACGCGAAAAACAAGACAACAGATTTACGTGGTTCACCAATGAATTGGCTACGTCCACGGGAAGAGGGGAAACAGTTTTATTATGAGAGAGGCAAGAACAGAAATTACAGAATAGGGTTTGCCCTAGCGTCTATATATAGTACTAGGTTACGCCCTAACAGGCTTGGGCCCAACATACAGAATTGACACATAATTAAGGGCCCAATACAACAACATTGTATACCGTCGGGAGGGGCGTCTCCGCCCCCCCGGACCCCCAGGCCAGGGGGCGCGCGTCGCCCCCCTGGACCCCCCGACTCGCTGACCGGGCAGCGAGACCCCCGTCCTTTCTGTCGTAACGGGTCCTATTCAAGGCATTCAACACTTAGTCCATGAATTTTTGGCGATTCATAATTTCCACGTGATTTTGACCGAAATTTTTCATGTACAGACAATAATGTCATAATTCGAATCTACACCCTAGGCATGGCCGGTACTCGAGAATCCTTATTGGTCCCCAGCGAACCATCATCCTGGCTGACTACAAACAGAAGAGTCACAACAGTTCTCATATCACAGATAAGTCAAACAATTCAAATGATTAATGCAATCCAGTGAGATGATGTAATGATGTGGTGATATATGAAAACAAGATTGTCGTACAACTTGTCATATACATCATGTTGAGCTAAGGTTCCTGGACAAGGACCCACCGGGGTCTCACAGTCTATATACCCAATACAATTTCAATATCTCATCAACTTAGCTTGACATCTTAGCTTGACAAAAGATATAAAAAAAGTGTCTCATTTTCTTTCTCAATAGAAATCTCCACATTTCTCAATTTTCCAAGAACATGATATGATGAATGAGAATGGATGCATCATAACACATATATAACTGGAGGCAATACTTAACTCAACAAGTATCAAAGTCTAAATTCTCTAAAAACTTAACAGAATCATGATATATACCTTATATGAAAAATAGTGAGAAATAGATCATTTGAAATGAGTGAATTACAATTAGAAAGCATTTCGTATATTCAGAAAATTATAATGTTTCCAACTCAGCCCCTCACTCGAACATTACAAGTCGAATAACTTTACAAGCCTCTCTCATGAATCATGTGCTCTAAAACCAACTAGAACAACAATTAAGGCCCCAACAGAGACATTAAAAGGGTAAAATCATATTTTTAGTTGAAAAATAATCTTCTACAAGCCAAAAGGAATTTGTGTTTGAAAACTCCATTTAAAACAAGCAAGAATCAAGCTCTAAATCAAGAATTTACTACTTTGCCAACTTTGAAAAAAAAAGAAGCAAAACCCTCATTTGAAATGCGATAAAAAACCCGCATTTGAAATGTCTTTGATTAATTTAATAGTATAAGATTCAAAAATTTTCTTTACTTTGTTAAAATTCACGTCAAGTTAAAATCAGATAAATATATATATAAAAAATTTCTAATATCGCCATTGGATGATCTTATTATAGCAGTGAATATAATTAGGCGGACTTTCATAATATCATAAGACAAAAAAAAAAACATGGAAGAGGGAACTACAAAATGCATTCATATTCATTTTAAATACATTATTCATACTAAAACTATAAATCATCCATAACAATAACTTGAAAACATGCACTTATACTAAAGGTTTTATATTCACACATCCCGAGGCAGATTTATACGTTCAGTCTTGAGTTCACGAGTCCAATAGTTTTTGCTCAGATCCTGTTTATAAATTAAGAAATACACAAAATATTTAGAATTATTTGGCTCATATGAACTTTATTATTATTATTATTGTTATCATATATTGATATAGCTTAAAATTCCTGCAAAAACTCATTAATTTCAAATTCTGAACTCACCTTTATACATACCTTAGTCATATTTTTCATAGATTTTTATATGGTAACCATTTGGAAATTGTAAGCCTGGAGATCGTACTATATCTCCTCCTTTGATTGTTTCCCACCTAACAATTTTTTAACATCCAAATTTAATTTAAGCATAGTTTTCTTAAGCGATGCATAATTAGTAAATTAAGAAAATATGATTGAAGTTCAGACATTTTTGTTAGTACGTATAAATTTATGTTATATATGAACTTCAAATAATTTGGATATAAAATATATTTTTGAAGTTTCATATGACTAAAGTTTAGACATTTTCGATAAAAAGTGATTGAACTTTTTATGTAACACTTACTTGTACTTAGTGACAAAGCAATGGAGAAAGACAGCCATTTGCACCTTAGCAAAGTCTGCTCCAATACAATATCTTATGCCACCACCAAATGCCATAAAATTTCTAGTTGCTCCATTTAGCTCTATTCCCTATTAGCAATTTCAACAAATTTGAGGGGAAAAAAAAATAAAATTATAATATAATTTTTCGACGAAGGACTCACCTCCCATCTCCATGGATTGAATTGAAGTGGATCTTCATATTTGGTAGGATTTAAGTGCACAGCTTGAGAATACACCATAATTGCCCAACCAGCTGGAATAGTATATCCTGCATCACAAATGATTCTTTTTTTAATATAAAGACTTAATCAAGAAAAATAACCGGCATAATATATAAAGGTCAAATACATAAGCAGATTCCTAAACTTGTTGGGTTTTTTTCCTCAGGTACCTTAACTACGTCATTTTCCTATTGAATCATTGAACCCTCATAATTTGTTCCGTTTAAACAAACACTGTTGTCTGATGTGGAACCAGATTTGTGAGGGGCACTGATAGAGAATACATATGTTGTTTCACAAATCATTAGTCCAATTGATAGTGAAAATGTTTGAGAATAATTGTGTTTTACTTAAGTCATTTGAACACATTACTAACACGGTTTGTCTTCATTCCTTCAATCAAAATTATTACAATTCGAACACAATTGAAGACATTTACAATAGAAAAGTTGATCAAAATCAAACAACAGTGTTTTAAAGGAACAAATTATGGGTGGTTCAATGAACTCAATTGAAAAATGACGTAGTTGAGGTACCTGAGGGAAAAAACCCAACAAGTTTAGGAATTTGTTTATGTATTTGGCCATATATAAATATACCCTTCAACTTAACCTCATCTTATATATATGCCCTCCAACTTTAAGTGTGCGTAAATAAACACTTAAACTTGTATAAAGTTGAATAAATAGACACACGAGTCCTACGTGTCACAAACCACGTAGGACACAAATTTTAATGTAGGATTCCATGTAGGACGTTTGTGACTATTTGTTCAATTTTATACAAGTTTAAGTGTCTACTTGTACTGCACACTCAAAGTTGGATGACACAAAAATGAAATGAGGTTAAGTTAAAAGAGCATATTTATGTATTATGCCAAAATAACTTTATCAAATAATTATAAGAAAATAAAGAATAAAATATAAAAAAAAAGAAGTATGAAGCATAATTTATGAAATATTAGGATACGAAAATACCTTTGAAATTGATTTCTTTGAGTGTTTTCCTGAAAATTGCAGGAGCAATATTTGCTAGTCTGACTGTTTCATTGATAAACTGCATTTTCAAGTATATATTTAAATAAAATATAATTAATAAAAAAAATATTTACAATAATAGATTAAATATACCTGAAATGTGAACTTCATTGATTTATATTCTTGCCATGTAAGTCCATAAGATGCATTTTCCCTTCTTCTTATTATTGCCTCATGTTCCTCCTAAATGTATTTAGATATATTGTGGTATTTAATTTGGAGTAATTAATCTTTAGAATAATTTTTTTTATAAAATAATACAATATTTGATTGGCCGCGTAACAAAAATAATACTTCATATGCAGATAAATATTTTCCTTGTCCCACTCTATGTGACATGATGTTCACTAAGAGCGTGAGCGTTAACTCATTTAAATTTTTGTTTGAATTCACACAGAATCTTTTTAAAAAATAGGAAAAATGCATAAGTACCGCTCCAATCTATGTCAGAAATTTCAGATATACACTTATACTATACTAAGGTCCTATTATCCACTGAACTTATTTTATAAATAGTTTTGTATCCCTTTTCTGCCTACATGGCACTATCAACCTGGTCGTTTGAAAATTTGTTAGCACGCGTTAGGCCTAGTGTCAAAGTTAAGAGGGTAATAGGATCTTAATATATTATAAGTGTGTCTTTAAAATTTCGGACATAGACTGAAAATATACACATGTGTTTTTCAATTAATCAAGAAGATGAGTTTCACTTACTTTTAATTCTTTCAAAGCTTGAGGATGTTGATGAAGAAATTTAACAGCCAAAGCTATAGCCCAAGAGGTTGTCTCAAAGCTAACAAAGAGCAACACAAACATCAAATCCAAAGCTATTGCCTCAGTGAGAATTGTGTCTTTACTTTGAAGTTCTTCTAATACATAATCAAAAAAGTCACTTTGTTCCTTTCTTGGTTGTGATTTCTTTTCCTCTAACATTCTCTTGAGCATCTTCATTATCTTCTTTCTTCCCTAATCAACACCTTCTAGAGTTAGTCCAATCATCACTCGTATAAATTTAGTCAAACATCGTTATAACGATAATATTATAGTGAAATGATAATATAGAGAACATGAGTATAACATAATATAAAGAAAACTTGATTATTATAGTGAAACGATATTTTAGAGAATGGTTGCAGCATATACTTAGGGGTTCATCTGAACCTCCTCAGCTGAAAATATTTATTATTCATGCATGGTTAATTTATTTTTTTTAGGTATATATAAGAGATGTTGAACCCCCTTTCACCAGTTCATATGTTTACATTTTAGATTTTGAATCTGCTTATTAAAAATTCTGGCTCCGCCGCTGGTTACTACAAAGACATGTGATTGTATAGGATTTAACTTAGGGAGAATAATATTTTTATTAATATTTCTGTTATATTTAATAGATTTTGATTTTAATATTGGTGTCATATGCATTATATTAATTAATAATTACCAATAATTATTATGCTATTAGTAGTGCATATAGAAATTATTAAATTATAAATACCTGTAAGCACTTAAAATAGGCAGTTCCAGGAAAATATATAGGGAAAGAAATTAATCCCTTTATAAAGGCTACAAAATTTTCACACACATTCTCTGTAGAATTTTCAGAATCATAGCTTATAAGTTTCTTTCCAGTTATATCAAATATCATCTGCAAAAAAATATATAAATATCATGCTTTGAATTCATATTTTTTTCTTTAAAAAAATAATCAAAAATCAGAACTCATAAATGATAAATCTTAAATTGTGAACTAATTAAATGGGCAATTTAGAGGGTTCATTTCGTTAACCTTTGATGATTATTTTGTCGTATCTAGATCATGAGATATATATATCATAGTTTGATATATATTTAATATATCACTTTCATTAATTTCATATTTCGACTCTTTGTTTTCTTTACCTATTTAAATTATTACTCCTTTTATATTCTTAAAATATACATCGGTGCTAAGTTAGTAAAATATTGGGATAATGCACAATACCACCTTAACCTATGCTCGAAATCTCAAAGACACACTTATATTATACTAAGGTCCTATTACCCCCCTGAACTTATTTTAGTAATAATTTTCTACGCCTTTTCAGCCTACGTGGCACTATCTTGTGGGCCCAACGATGGTTAACTTTTTTCTTCAAGCTAGTGCCACATAGGCCGAAAAGGGGTATAGAATTACTTATAAAATAAGTTCAGGAGGGTAATAGGACTTTAGTATAGTATAAGTGTGTCTCTGAGATTTCGCGCATAGGTTGAGGGGGTACTTGTGCATTATCCCTAAAATATTTAAAATAATCAACAACGTATGCGTGAAGGTCAACTCAACATCAAGGTGTGTTTTGATACAAAAAGAAGTAATAATTTAGGTACCTTAGGAAATGAAAAATACGAAACTCACAAAAATACAATAGTTTAGATGTGTTGTATACCATTAGCTCTATTTATAATCAAGATTTTCCTTGAAAGAAGTCTTCCATTAATTATTTTTAACGTAACGAAATACATGAAAGTCTGAGTGACCATACGTGAAATTAACCCTTGAATTTAGACTACTTACCTTGGCTGTTGCTTCCTTCATCTCAACACTCTTTTGTTTTGACCATCTCTTCAAGTTATTATTTGTAGTTTTTTCAACTTCAGGCAGCATTTTTCTCAAACTTTCAGGGCCAAAAAGATTTAGCACCATATTTTTTAGGTATTTGTACATAAAACCATGTAAAGATCCAACATTTTGCCTTCCCATAATCTCAGCAAAAGTATGTGGATACCAACTTTGAAACAATTTTCCCTCTTGTTGGAAGATGAAGTAATTAAAATCAGGATCTGTGGATACTATGATTGGATGTCCCACCAAACTAGTTCGAAATATCGGCCCATACCTGATTCAGAATTTAGATATTGTGAGTTTTAAGCCGAGAGATCAATGGGATGTGAATAATGACGTAAGTCAGAATTTTCATTAAGGAGTTTCAAAATATATGAAGAAGTAATGAAGTCAAAGAAAATTCAATATCTACTACATGTATATAATAAATAGTTTTAACCATGTATAAACTGAATATTTTTTGCCAAGAGGGTGCGAATGAAACTTTTGGGTCCTTACTAGCTCCGCCCCTGAATATGAAACGTATATTTAGTTCTATTTGATCATTATAGTAAAATATTAATATAGATAATTGATTATCACAAAAATTTCTGACAACAATAATAATAATAATAATACTCTCCTCCTTTCAATTTGTTTGTCGTATTTTTCTAAAACAATGTATTTTTTTTATTTTCTTTATTGCTATTTAACTTCAACTTTCTACATGACATGTTTAAAACCACAAAATTAAAAGACATTTGAGACCATAAGATTTAAAAGTTCATTTTACTTTCTTTTAACATTACGTCAAGTTAAAACGTGACAAACAAATTAGAACACAGGGTAAAAAACTTAAAATTTGTTATTTACCTTTGCATCCTCTCTTTCACAAAAGGAGAAATATCCAATGATGTATTTGGTGCAAAGAATGGAATAGTCTCACCAAGTAATGGCCAACCCATTGAACCTGGTGGGAGTTTTCCATTGCTTTTAAGGTTCCTCCAATAATGTAAAATAACTATAACTACTAAAGAGCCAATAATATAAATACCAAGTGACAACATTTTCTTGATAATATATATTGAGTATGTAGTAGATTAAAGAGAAGGAAATGGGGTGGTCTATAATTTTAGGAAATCATGGGGACTATAAATAGGCAATTGAATAAAAGTTGGGGTTCGTGGGTTTGAACGTACGTAATAACTTTTATTAGTTAACTTTTGAACTCTTAACAAAATTGATTGACGGTTTAGTGGCAAAAGAAGACTGGAAGAGACCACAAATATATTTTTCACTAGATTTATGTGTTTGAACCCACCTCTCTTTTTTTTAAAAGGAAATTTAAAAGGGATAATTGTATATAATAGCAAACTAATAATCTAAAATAAATAGAATAGCTAGGGTTTGATTTAAGTGCTCCATAGCAAACGTTTGCCAAAATTTGCCAGTTGCCTCTCTCTCAAAAATCTCGCTCGCCACTCTCCCATTCTCGCTCCAATCTCTCGCTCGCTTCCTCACTTTTTATACAAACACAACTGTATAAAAAATGTTTCTATTTGTATAAAGCAAAGAAAATTGTATAAATACATATATTTTTGTTCCCCTTTCTCTTCTCTTCCAGATCTCGCTCGCAACCCTCTTCTTTCTCACTTATACAAACAGAAGCGAAATGTATAAATTGTGTTTCTGTTTGTATAAAGCGTGAGAAAATTGTATATACACATGTAAGTACATATATTTTCGTCCTAGACACTTATAATTATACAATAAAAATACTCCCCTGCCCAGTTTCTTTTGCCTTTCTCTCTTACTCGTTTTATGCAAATTCAAATTGTATCTAATTTCTCTCTTTCTCGTTTAATACAATTCGATTCAATTGTATATTCCCTGTCCAAGTCTCTTTTATCTTTCTCTTTCTCATTTTATACAAATTAAAATTGTATATAATCGTTCTATACACTTATAATCATACAATTCGTTTTATACACTTCGTTTATACAATTATCTTCCCAAGTGTCTTTCTCTTTCTCGTTTTATACACTTCATTTTATACAATTCGCTTCATCTATATATGTATAGCGAATTATACAGTTTCTATGTTTGCGATGGAGCACAATTATATAAATTTTGCTATAGCATATAAATTTAAATTTTTTATTTGCTATATATAAAAGTTGCCCAATTTAAAATCGCTAACTTTTAATTCTGACTTTGCCAAATTGTCAATTACCTATGATTTTCTTTTAAAATGTTGAACATTTATTAGTAGCTCCAATCTCATCTTCAACGTAGTCCATTTGCTCACTTATTTCTATTATATATTTTCATTTTACTCATCACTTTTGACATATCGAAATTTGCTCACTTATTTTACTCATCACTTTTGACATATCAAGAAATTACAATAATTGTTTTCTATTTTTTACCTTCAACATTACATACTTATATTTTCCAAATCATTTTCTAAGACTTCATTTAATAGGGAATAATTTAATATAATAAATACTTATATCATTAATATTTTCATAATAAGTGTACGAAATCACAATATAACAACTAAAAATGAACAAAAAAAAAACTCGGTCAAGACACATAACTACAATCTTGACTTGCGTAAGCCTACTCGCTGTATTTAGGTCAAGACGCGTAACTATAATTTTATAAAAAAAACTAAGCTAAATCCAAATATATCTAAAGATAGTAATAGATTAGAAAATGGACATATATATAGCAAATATTCTTCAAATAAAACAAGAAGTAGATGTTTATCTTTTCGATTTAGTGAAAATGTTCAAAATGTCATCATCTTAGTCAATTATCTCGATATGATCAAAAGAAAAAAACAATATGGTCTTATTTACTTGAAATTCAAAGAAAGGAGCTAGAAAGTTTATTACACAAGCTTATACGTCTACAACTTTGTCAGGATTGAAACATCAAAATAAAATTTTGCGATGACACTATACCTAAAAATATAGATATTTTTTTTATCGATTAAGTCTAGATTCAGTGTGATATTTATTTTTATCAAGATGTCCATACGAATTAGGACATGATTGAAATTTTTGTAAAGAAAAAAAATACAATAATCTCTTCTTAAATGAGATATGTTTTTGATAGAGATTGAGATAAATTTACTATGAGACAACATGTTATCGCCATACATATATTTTTTTTTCTTAAAAGTAACCAACAATACATAATACTAAACAAATTTTAAATATATAAAAGGAATTTTCAAAGATTATACTTTTTATAATTTTTCTGTTTTTCTAGCAAGTTGAAAATATTATTATTTTGTGGTTTTCAATTTTTTAAAATTAAAATCTACTAAAAATGAAACGAAACATTCAAAATTGGACTTTAAAGAAAACGCTAACAAGTTATAAAGATGTAAAAATATTTTTTTTTGAGACAGGCAGTTAAAAAAGCAAAAAATTTATATAATTGAATATTTTTCACTTTAAAACAAGTACTCTTTTTAAAAACTAGATCTCATTCTAGACCTATGGTTCGTCAACATGCCTGCTTATATAATAAGGGTATTTCTGACATTTGATAAGCTTATGTCGTTGTTTTATAATGGTACCTTTTCTCTTTTAGACAAACAAATCAACTAATATTTTCATAATTACATGCTTTAAATTTTATTAAAACCACATAAACTAGTATAGAAGAGTAACATACATTACTTAAAAATATACGTAACAAATAAAATTTTAAGTATAATTTAAAAAAAAAAATTAAATTGATTTTTTAAATTTTATTGTGCGATATAAATTGGAAGGAAAGCACAAATACAAATTATTATTATATAGATTATCAAAATATCATAAAAATACCTGCCACGTACACCAGTTGACTTCTATTAGCTTTGCCGTCAACTACCACGTGGAAAACACATAAAAATAAACCAAAAAAACCCATTTTAAAATTAAGAGTCGATATTTTTAGGTCATTTAAATGATATTTTATACTTGGATGAATATCAATTATAATAAAATTTATAAGTTTATATTTAATAATTCGTTGAATCACTCTATTGATCTTTAGTTATATAATCAAAACAATGATGAGTTTATGTTCAATAAATCGTCAAATCACTCTAGCAATCTTCAACTACTATCTTAACTCCTTTTGGAAGGTTGTTACATTAATTATACATCGTATTGAATATGTATAATATTTGGATTATATAATTTTGGTTATTATATGATATCATCACACAAAAAAACATTTGAAGAATAATCCTAAAAAAAAAAGTAGGATATAATGAAATTAATACTTCATGAAGTATAAGAAAATTAAAAGGTTTCTTAATTTTGTATTTCTAAATTAAACTTATATTTAATATATAAAAATGTCTTTTAATTTTGTGATATTAAATGTCACGTGAAAAGTTAAATTAAAGTCATTATCGAAAAGAATATAAATTATTCTTTTCGAAATATACTAAAAAGAAAAGTATGTCATTCTTTTTGAAAAATAAAAAATAATATAAAAGATAAAAATATAATTATTACATAATAAATAAAGACAAAACGAGAAAAGAAAGAAAACGGAGGAGGAAGAGATTTTCATCATTATCTAAACATGAACTTAACAAAATAAGATTTTCCATCGTTATATAAACATGAACTTTAAAACACGATATACTAAAAATACTTCAAATAACAATCACAATAAATATCGTATTCATGTACAAATTAACCATATAATACAATGCAGTAATAGAAAACAACCATCCGAACAAGCTTTAATCACTAGATTTCTCTCGAATTTATTTTGATATATGTCACTTAAGCCAAAGATCTATCAGACACAATCTCTCACCTACATAACGTAACATAAGAATGCATATACACTATCTTCCCCGAATTGACGTATAAAATTTCACTGACTATGTTAATTTCATTATTGTAATATTTTTGACTAAGCGTAGAATTGTTCGATTAATTTATCGTTTTTTTCTTTTCACCAATCAAATATTTCTTGAATTAAACAACACCCACCGTCCACTAGTTGACACCTGATAGCTTCAATTGGCCGGCAAAGGACACGTGGCAGACACCCACTTGCTCCACCAAAAAAACCAATTTTTAAATCAAGAATTGATATTCAAATACCCAAAAAAAAAAAAAAATGTCCACCTCCATCATTTTTCACCGCCGGCGCCGCAGTCACCGCCTCCGGCAGCCATGTACGGTGGAGACGGCGACGATGAGTCAACCCCAGGTTTGGCTAAACGATTTTACTCACTTGAATCGAGTCATAGGAAGCTTGAAGAACAGTTCAATGTTTTATTGCAAGAAAAAAAGATAGATGATTCATTGAAAATGGATGATTCAGATGAGAAATTAATGGATTCAGGTGAAATGGGGTTTCGTGTTCCTGGGGTTTTTTCTACTGGAAGTCCGTATAGGAATGTGTTGAATCATATGGGTCATGCTGTTCATGTTAGTAGAGCTAGTACAGGGGAGATAATATATTGGTAAGTGAAATTGAAACTTGTTTTAAGTTCAAATTTGATAATGAAATTACTCTGTTTATACTGAATGGTGTTTGATTTGAGGTGGGGTTGTTGATATTTAGAGTTTTTGATTGAGTAAATGAAGTTGACTTGAGTTTGATTTACTTTGAAAAGTTGGTTCTTTAGTTGATTTTTGCGTATATTCAGCTCCTTTTTTCGTAGATTTTGAAGTTGAAACTTGAAACATGAATATTTTAGTTTTTGAAGTTGTGATTTTTTGGGATTTGAAAGTAAGCTTTTGGAATTTGGATGTGCATTTTACTATTTTGAAGTTTTGTGAGTTGAAGCCTTAAAAATCCTAACTTGTAATTATTTGAAGATTGAATTTTCAGAACTTGTCAAAATTTCATGGGCAAATAGATATTTGAAGATAAATTTATAATGGTCGGTGTTTGATTTTAGCTGGGATTGTTGGTACTATGAGCTTTTGCTTGGTAAATTGTAGTTGACTTGAGCTAGATTTACTATAAAAACATTGTTGATTTTTGTATATTTTCAATGTAAGGAGTAGATTTGGAGGATTTTCAGTATAACTGATCCTAACTAGTTAAAGATTGAGGGGTAAGTAAAATGCGGAAAGGAAGTTTAACACCAGATGGTTTTATACTGCTTGGGATCTAGAATGGATCTTAGTCTAGTTCCCTGTTCTCTTCTAGATTTTGAGTTGTACAAATGTACATCCTAAATCAACACTCAGTTCTTTTTTCTTTTAAGCTCTTTTCAATCTTTTGTTACAATGGTTCACCATTCTAATTTTCTCTCTTCTCTTTTTTTATTACACGGTAATTCACTCACAACAACAATGCTTGCTAAAAGTAGAACAAAGATAGTAAAAAGGTTTAGTCGTCTTGTATGTTTTCTTCAGTCATTCTCAGTCTGTATATAGGTGTTGATGGACTGATGAATAATGCACGCAACCAAAAGATTTGATCCTTGGAAAAGGAGAAGTGAATCCTGTTTCCAAGAGTAAGGCAAAGTCCTTAGTGACTTCGAAATCTTCCAGCCGTTTGAAAATCTTTTCTAGGCGTGATTCAAGAAATCATTGCTACCGTTGTTTTCCTTGATTTGTTTCCTGGCGTAGTTCAAGGGATCATTTGCTGCTGTAATTTCCTTGATTTGTTGACATACTTATCTTCTGAATATCTCTGTCGTTAAGGCTGATATCAAGTTAGATTGATATCTTCTTTATTTACTGTCTTCTATGATCTTCCTTCCTATATGTTGTCCAGTGATAGGTCCTGAATTGAAGGATGGTTTGTGCTTTCCTTTGTGCTGCCCAGTGTCTGGAAAGAACATTTTCCTATTCTGATTGTTCGAAGACTTACATCTGCAATGATCTTTGTAGCTGCTAAAGTTACCTTCATGATTTAACATTGTGGCATGGATCAACTTTTTACACTCAACGTATAATGAATCTACTATTTTTAATTTTTAATTTTATAATATTGACTTGAGATGAGATCAAGTGGAGTGATACGGACAGTGAGGATTCATGCAACCTGTCCCAACTCTTTTGGAGATAAAGGTGTAGTTGTTGCTATTGAAACCTTTTCATTTAATGACTCAGCTAAAGAGTGGATCAAATTAAGCGTTAGCTTCTTGTTGTTGCACTTACATGAGGTCCAGGAAGATATAATTGTGAGATCTAGAAAATACTAATTTGCTCTAAAAGATAAGCTTAAAACAATAGTATAATATTGCAATGGAATGAACTCTAAGATCGGATATATGGAAGACTCATTTCACCAATCCCAAACTGGTTTGGCCTGAGGTATAGTTAACTGATTTATTGACTACAGTGAGAGATTACAAATAGGAATTGAATCAAAGAGATCTCTGCTAACATTGTCTTTTAGTCCTTAAAGTTCAAACTATGCACTTTGGTTTAACTCATTTGTCCATTTGGGGAGTCTGGATTATTATACAGGGGTGTCATAATATAACTGAGTGGACTTACGAAGAAGTCAAAGGGAGTCAAAATATAAATTTGTGAACTTACGAAGAAGTCAAAGGGAGTCAATATATATGTTGTACAAAAATTTTCTTTCCTAACTTTATAGTAAATTTTCCGAGGAATTGTCCAATTTCTTAAAGGGGGACTCTAGAGGGGAGGAAGTATGCTGAGAGGGACGGATAGGCAGAGAGTGAAAGACACTTTGGTTTATGCAAATATTTTGTAACATTCCGGAAAAATTTCATGTCTAGTGAAGAGGCCAATAGATCTTTAAGAATGCGTATTGGGGATACATAGGCATCCCAATGCTCAATATTGAGAAATATAGGACATAGTATAGAAAATTGGCTAAGGGGTATTAACCAATTTCTATATAATACCCAACTAGGCAAAATATTGGGCATATTAGAAAATATTGGCTTAAGGGTGTTAGCCAATTTTCTATGCATGAGCAAGTAAAATACATTTTGGGTTGTCATACTCAATCCAAGATTGATTGTCCAAGAAATTTACCTGCAAAGAAGACCCTAAGCTAAAAATATTTGCTTCATAATATTTGCACAATAAGTACTAGGCATCCAAGTGTCAAGCCTAGGTACCATAACACATGATCATTTAAAATGATCATGTAGATTAAGCAGTGCCCAAGGACGTGGTGAGAGTCCTTGGGTCAATAAGTAAACATTCCAAATGAACCATCAAGAATAGTTAGTTAGGAAAGTACAACCAAAACATGCGCAAGCACATGTGCAAGACATGTGAAGAAGCGGCTAAAGGAGGGGACCATCCTAACCGAATTCGGTTAGGGTAGTTAGGGGGCAAGCGTGTGCAAGGGTCCTTCCATGTGGGGCCTAACTTCCTAACCAACTCTAGACTCTAGTTAGGGCTAGGTTAGTTAGCTAGTTAGGGCAGTTAGTTAGAGTCTAGAGTTGGTTAGGAAGTTAGGCCCCACATGGAAGGACCCTTGCACACGCCTGCCTCCTAACTACCCTAACCAAATTCGGTTAGGGTGGTCCCCTCCTTTAGTCTCTTCTTCACATGTGCTTGCACATGTGTTGGTTGTACTTTCCTAACTAACTATTTTTGATGGTTTATTTGGAACGTTTACTTATTGTCCTAAGGACCCTCACCATGTCCTTGGGCACTGCTTAATCTACATGATCATTTTAAATGATCTTATGCTATGGTACCTAGGCTTGACACTTGGATGCCTAGCAAATATTATGAAGTGAATATTTTTGGCTTAGGGTCTTCCTTGCAGGTACATTTCTTGGACAATCAATCTTGGATTGGGTAGGACAACCCAAAATGTATTTACTTGCTCATACATAGAAAATTGGCCAACACCCTTAAGCCAATATTTTCTAATATGCCCAATATTTTACCTAGTTGGGTATTATATAGAAATTGGGTAATACCCCTTAGCCAATTTTTTATACTATGCTCAATATTGGTATGTCTATGTATCTCCACTACGCATTCTTAAAGATCTATTTGGCTCTTCACTAGACATGAAATTTTTCCGGAATGTTACATATTTCTCCATAGGTTTGATGTTAAATCGCCTTGCATATCTTGTTTAGATATGTAGGTGTGTAGATTTGCTTGCATCCAACATTACAGAAAATACAATTACCTGCAGATTGACTCTTATGAAAATTAATAGAGGAAAACATTTGTTTCCTGCTAGAGAAAAAAGAACTCCTACAATTTAAGGGCTTTTCAAAAACAGAAAAAGAAAGAAGGAAAACTCTAGGTGTTCTTGTCTGTTGTGAGTTGCATATTACACACAGAAGCTTTTCTATTGCAGGAATCGATCTGCTGAAAGACTTTATGGTTATAAGGAGCATGAAGTACTTGGACAGATGACCACCGAGTTCCTTATATGTGAAGAGTATCATCAACTGGTAAGGATTGCCAGGGAAAGATTGCGCTGTGGACAATCATGGTCCGGTCTGTTTCCTTGTAAGAAGAGGTATGGTCAGATATTTATGGCAATGTTGACGAAGAGCCCATTGTACGAGAATGGAGAGCTTTTTGGTATTATCACTGTTTCAAATGATGTAGCTTCATTCACTAATACAAACTCAAACGACACAAGTTCCCATGAGGACAATGGTGAACCCGGTGCTCGGGGAATAAATTTCAAAAGGATTCAATGGAATCAACGACCACAAATTGCATCCTCTGTTTCAAATCTGGTGATTATTTTCATGTTGTCATTGTGGTTCATAAACATTTTCGTCACATTCTGAATAATAATCCCTTGGTTTTTCCTGATTATTCAGGCCTCGAAAGTTTTCTCACTGAAGCGTGGAGAAGATGCATCTGCAGAAGTGAGCTCTAGGGATGAGGCTGATTTAGACACCAAAGAAGGAAAACCACTGAAGCCACCCAGAGCACCAGTAAGTGTGAAGGTAGTTTGTTTACTTGCTTCTTATTGACTAAAATGGCGTTTTATGAGGTAAGATTAACGTTTCAGGCGACACGGCTGAGTTTCAGTTTGCTTGGTGGGAAGAATAGAGCTAACACAGAGAGCTCTGAGAAGGATGAATCTTCATTTGACATCTCTCAGCCTTCCAAATTTGTAATTTCCTGCTACTTTACATGTCTGGAGTATGGTTCTATATGATGTCCCTCTCTTTTTTCTTGGCTTTATTAGTTTCTTTGAAAAGATTGGCTGGCAATTACCTTCAAGGTCTTGTTAGCGTATTTGTGCTAAAGAACACACTTGATAAGATGAATTAGAGTAGTCATGGAAGGATCTAGATGAAATTCAAGAACCAATCATCAAATTTGTGACAAGTTGAGTAATTCCGGGTGCACCTCTGCAGCTTACTAAGAGGAGTAATAACTGATCAAATAACAGAATAAAGTGGTGGTGGTAGTGCTGTGTGTGTGTTGGGAGGGGGGGGGGGGGGGAGGGGGATGGCAAAGGGGTTTTCCTCTATTTAAATGTGATTTGCCTTCTAGAGATGGGATGAATCTAAGTAGCAAAAGACTAAGAGATTTTCATGGTGGGGAGCGGGAAGTAAACGCTGTTGGGGTCCCGGGGTTCATTTAAACTAAATTAAACTGGAGAGAAATTAATACTTAAAACAGAAACTGTAGGTATTTTGTGCCGAAGAAATGGAAGAACCAAGCTCCCAATAAAAGTTTTTGATAATTATGTATTATATGACTAAACCTGGATGTTATTTCTAATGACTTGTTTGCAATTGTAGGCAGCAAAGGTTATGTCAAAGCTGAATATTGCAGGATTTGGGCACATGAATAAAGAGAAGGGTCACCAGAACGGGGATGACGATACTCCTGTTGTTGAGAATGTAGCTGAACCACATTCACCAGCAGCATCAAATTCTACAGGAAAATATTGTCACTTTGTTGATGCACATCATCACCTCCAGAAAAACCAGAAAGGAAGTTGTCATCCAGGAAGAACATGTGCCCCTACAACTGGGCATGATGGTCCTGGAGGGTCCTCCTCAAGGAACTCCGACAAATTTCCCGAGGCACTTGAAATTCCTGAACAGATTCCAGGATCATGTATGAGTGATGAACTCCAGCAATCTCCTAAGTCAGGTGGGAGCACAGATAGCTATGGAAATTCATCATTCAAAGTTGAGAATGAGTCGAGTTTGATAGTAGATTGTGCAATTTTATGGGAAGACATAAGCCTAAAGGAGGAAATTGGACGAGGTAAACAGAGTAATCTCGCCATTGTTTACATACACTTTGCTCTTTTGAGCTAATGAACCATAGGACAAATATTTTTTTGAGTAGTTACTTCGTTGATTGTTACCACTCATTGTATGTTTTAAGCATAACATATGTGCTGGATGCCTTGAAGGAAGAAAACATTACCTGAATTTTGGTACAATGGTTGCCTAGTTTACTCTTTGCATAAACTATCATCACATATTAATGCTGAGCCTTTTATCATTTATCAAGTACAGAACATTTAAGTTTTTAAAATGATCACTGACCTCAATGTCTTTTCTTTAGGTTCATATGGTGTTGTGTATCATGGAATCTGGAACGCGTCGGTACTTCTCGCGTTTACAAGTTTTTGGTTATGTTCTAAAGGCTGAATAGTATTTCATGATGGAGGTATATTGATTGTTAGTTCTCTCAATGTTTTCTTTAGGATGTTGCTGTTAAGGTTTACTTTGGGAATCAATGCAGTGAGGAAACATTGCTCGACTACAAAAAGGAGGTACGTGATAATACCAGCTGCAAGTTGGACACTACCTTGATAGAACAAAAGCTTCTAATTTTTTCTCTACCGTGTTTTCAGGTTGAAATAATGAAAAGACTCAGGCATCCTAACGTGTTGCTATTCATGGGGGCTGTGTATTCTCAAGAAAAATCTGCCATCATCACAGAGTTTTTACCCAGGTATTGAACTGAGTCTCACGCCCCCGTGGGAGAATGCGGTGGAGAAGTTTGTCGATGAACTGGACTGGCAATTGGCAGATGATTGTCCACTCTGTCCAGTTGGACAAATAGAATTGATAACATTCTCATCATGTATTTCAGGGGAAGTCTTTTCAAAACACTCCATGGAAATAATCATTTATTAGACTTCAGACGGCGTCTTAGGATGGCCCTCGATGTGGTGTGGTTTCTGCTTGGACTCATTCAATTTCCGTCTTTAATGTGTTTTCAGTGTGACATTTATTCTAGTAGAATCCTGGTGTTCCTAACACTCATTTAATTGACTCTAGGCAAGAGGTATGAATTATTTGCATCGCCGGAACCCACCTATTGTACATAGAGACCTTAAGTCATCAAACCTGCTTGTTGATAAAAGTTGGACCGTCAAGGTACTGATTGCTGAACCAATGCTTCAAATGATTCTCAGTGAAGCCCTTCAATAGATAAGTACACTGACATAATTTATTCCAGGTAGGAGATTTTGGCCTATCAAGATTTAAAGATTCAACCTTTTTAACAACAAAATCTGGTCGAGGGACGGTAAACATCTTAGCTTCCTTTTCCCCCCTTTGTTATTGTCACATCGGATATAGCTTATGCCAATACTGGTCTTGTTTTTGTTTTCTTGATTATTGCAGCCTCAGTGGATGGCTCCTGAAGTACTTCGAAATGAACCTTCAACAGAAAAGTAAGTTCCCAAAGCCTTGCTTGCAAGCTTCATGAGAAGATTAAATATTTTTGCATCTGTTAATTTGCGAAATGAGTAGGTGATTGGCTGATGCTCAATTGTTTGTTGAGCTTGAGTTCTTTCACCTTCGTGCCTTTGTCCTAAGAACATGTTCAACGTAGGTAGATACAAAAATAAAACTGCGGGAACCATTTTATCCATTCGAGTAATAGTGTTTGTTGGTACCAAATGTTGCTTAGTATTCAAGCATTTTTTTCCTCTGAACACACACATACATATATATATATATGTATATATATATATATATATATGATGATGACATGAGTTGAGCTTAACTGAAGTAGTGAGAATTCATATAAGCCAATCCCAACTCGTTTGGCATTCAGACGTAGTCGTTTCGCAATGTCTTTCTGATGGATTTATTATATTATCGCGACAGATCCGATGTCTTCAGTTTTGGCGTGATCTTATGGGAATTAATGACCGAATCTATTCCATGGAACAACCTTAATTCTTTACAGGTAACTCTCTTACCTCTCTGTTGTTTGCAAGTATGACAAATGCAAGTGCTAGCTTATTGCAAGTTGTCTCACTAAAACAATTTTTGAACTGCTTTTGTAATGTTTTACTTGAGCCGAGGGTCTATCAGAAACAACCTCTCTACCTAATACCTCCCATGGTAGCAGTAAGATCTGCGTACTTTGCAGATTACATTGGATATGTTGTTCTTACATTGAACCAATGAACTTTTCTCTTTAAAGGTTGTAGGAGTTGTCGGATTTATGGATCGTAGATTGGAAATTCCGGAACATCTTGATACTCGAGTATCTGCAATCATCCTCGATTGTTGGCTAAGGTGCTCTTTTCTCTCTCGTTTATTTCATTCCATGTTCTCATCGATGTGTGCAATATGAGCTCGAACTAAACCTCGTTTTCTTCTCTTGATACAAACAGCAATCCAGCAGTCCGTCCATCGTTCCAAGACATAATCCAAAGAACGACAGACATAATTCTCTCGTTTACAGGATCAACGACAGCTAGGAAGAACATAGGGACATAATATCAAACACGAATCGACAGGTTTTTTTCCAGATAACAACTTAGCAGGAGTTCACTAGTGTAAGTGAATTAGCAATACATGAGGCATCACAACTTTGTTTCTTTTTCTTTGACATTTTTTTTAAAGTTAAAAGGGTAAGGAGTTCCATTTACCCTGATAGTGAATGGATGTTAGAAAGCATATATGTTCTAATCCCTAGTTTTTTAGAATATATATAGTGTGTAGGCAAGTTTCGCTGGAAAATTACACTGTGTAGATAGATAGGTGAACTTTTTTGAAAAGAAATACTTATTATTCTTTACGTATGTATAGAACTTTCTTGATTTCTTTATGTGTTTACTTTTTTATATTCAAATTCTCCTTACTCTTCTGTTTTGAACGTTGTTAAGTATTGTCTTACATCGTGTTGTATTAAATTGCACTGTGTTGTTTTAGTGAATACAAAATTTGATAGATTGTATCATTCTTCGTTGTTACATGTAATTAGACATCAACAATTTGAAAGATAAATCTAAAAGAAAGTAAGGTATGGAGTAGAGTTACTATAAAGAAAGGATAAAGTATCGAATAGGATTACTGTTACATAATAAGTGAAGACAAAATGATAAAGAAAAATAAGGTAATGATGCAATTGCACTCAATTGGTCGTTACTTGAAATGAAATTTTTGTTATTACCTAACAATTGATTTAGCGTTGTTATATAATAAAATTTAAGTAATAGACCAAAATCTTTTGTATAATTTAAACTAATAGATAAACTAGCAATACAATACAATGAGTAATAACCATCGAAACAAGTTCGGTAGGAAACATTTTACCTCATCGGCAAACCAAACAATGTTTAAGATAGTGAATTAGTAAATGATCATCTTTTTATTTCTTTTTCGATTTATGGACCTTCTAGATCAAAGTTTAAAGATTTTTTTCACTATACCGAAAATGTTATGAAAAAATGTTGAAGTATAGTCTAAAATTTTGTATATGATTTCAAACGTTAGATGACAGTTTAAGTTTGTCCATAAACATAGGTTAATATATGAGCAAACATCCAACATGAATCTAATGTTATTTGAAATTTTAATATTGATTAGTCTGATTAGTAAATTTCAGATACTAAATAATTAGATTGGATATTACTAGGCACCCTCACCCTACCCCCCCCCCCACTTCTTGATCATAAATTAGGTCAGCAAAAAACATTCTTGATTGTGAAATTCATGCACAAGATTTGTTATTAGAAAAGAGAACACAAGAGACTATCAACTTTCTAAAGCCATTTTTGTTGACTGGCTATGACCCTTAAAATATAAATATGAGTTTAAGTTATATATATCGAAAATTTTTATATCATTTTGATCAATTTTATCAAAATTAGTTTTATATATTGTAATGGATAATGGTTTCATTTTTGAGATTATAAAATTTTAAAAAGTTTTCCTTGTATATATTTTCTACAAGGTTTATTTTTTTTTTTAATAATAATACTGATAATATATATAACTTAAACTTTATTATAAATGAATAGCATATGATTGGTCGGTGTTCATTGATTAGTATGGAAAATAAGAAGAATTAGATCAAACAAAGTCAACAAATATCTAATAAGACAATTAAGAATTTTCCTAAGAGATATTGAATAAATCTTTAATATTTCACTCTCTTTGAAATATCAATATCATGTTTAATATTAGGAACCCTATATTGTTTCTTCCGTTTTAAAATAAATTGTTAGAATCGAATCTACACACACACTTGATGAATGAAGAACACAAGAACTTTCGAGAGAGATGAGAGATCTAGAGAGAGAAAGAGAGAAACCAATAGTTCGTGGTAACATCCAGTGGGTAAACTTTCAGGGCGATGGGGTATATATATTAATAATTCAGAGTATGAACAGTTACAGAGAATAAATGGAGAATGAACAGTTAGCCTAAAATTTGGGTCGGAGCGCTGCAGTGGACCCCCCTACGGATGGGGGGCTCCCGCCCCCATAATCCCCCGGCAACCTCTCCGCGGAGGTTGAACTGCGTGAACATTAATATATGATAATACACCAAATATTAATCAGACTCAACAACCTAACATAAATGTCATTTAGTATTAAAAAAATTTATTATTTCAAGGGCCATCAACTGGTTAAGTCAATAGGAAATTTACGTGATTTATTTATTCAAGGTTTCACACATGTTACTTTATTAACTTGAAATAAAAATCGAAAAATAAGTTATAAAATGTGTGTGCTTATATATATATATAATTTTTTTGCGATAAAATTAAAATTGAGAGTTCGAAAAAGAATCGTATCTCAAGACTCTAGAAGATGTAGTGTCGGTAGCTGTAACGACCCCCTTAGTCGTTTTATGAATTTTACCCATTTATCTAAACTTAATTATTTTAGTAGTTTTTATAAATAATTTATGACTTATAGAAATGAGTGCTACAAATTTTAAAATAAATTAATAGTTAATTAAGTTTTACAAAATAATAAAAGAAAAATAAATGTACTTAATTTTAATAATAATAATAATAATAATAATAATAACTAATAATAAAAAAAGGGCTAAGCCCAATTTTAAAAGGGGAAAAAAAGTTAAAGCTGCTGCTGTTGTTAGCAGCAGCAGTCACGCATATATAAAAAAAAAAACGATCACGCAGTGTAACAAGAAAAAAAAACGGAAGAAGAAGAGAGGCAACGTTACGTCGTTAAAGAGGAACCATGTGTTTAAATCAGGTAAGAAGATCGATCTTCTATAACTGGATTGAATTATTTTGTATAATTATTTATGAAAACATTAACACCAAAGGGTTAAATTGTAAAGTATTTTTATCAATTGATTTTAAATTTGGTTAAGATCGTATTTTTTTAATTTGTGGGTTAATGTATAACTAAGGTGTTTAGTGGGTGAGGAATAAGGAAGTTATAATTTTGGATTGAAATACAGGAATAATTCAAGCTTTTACACTATTATATGTATGTTCCTAAGGAGTTATTGTTGTGATTGCACATAGTGAATAATGTGATATCCTTACCAAAAAAATTAAAGCTTTATATGCCATAAGTATGTATAATGGTTATGGATTTGGTTTAGTTTCACAATTTTCTTATAGTTATCAAGTAATAATTCAAGTTTTGTTATAATGAGATAGGTAATTAATATTAAGGGCATTGTATTATATGAATGTCATTAGATTTATGATATAGGAGAAGGGAAACATAACCCTAGACTTGAAATCTGGAAATATGAGGGTTGACATCTTAATTGACATCAATATTACGAGCTTGATTACATATCTGAGTGAGTTTTTGTGTTTAGACTAGACCTATAGTAATTTGAGTTTTGTTGGGTTCGAAATCTTATTATGACTAATGATATGAATAGATTGCTTTGAGTTGGAAGTCAACGAAAAGAGGAAGACTCAAGTCACAGGGTGATTGTTCGACTATTTGAGGCAAGTGGATTTCTAAACTCTTGTTAAGTGTATGAAATGCGTGTATGTCCTTGTGGTATATGTTGGGAGTAACGGGATTGGTGATGGGTTGACTTGTCCACATTGACTAATTCTAATGATGAAAAGAATGGGGATAACAAAAGACAATGTGATTAATTGTTTATGTGTGTTGTGTTGAGAAAGGGTTGAAGTCTTGTTGAATCATTGTTGATGTAACTTCATGTTGTCTGGTTGTGAACTGTGCAATGTTATGAAATGGTCATCTCCTCATTATTTGTGTGAACTTGTCATCTGCATTATCTGAGGCATTGGTTGTGACAAGTGGTTATGTGCATTGAGAAAGAATGGGTACTAAAGAGGATGTACCATTTCGAGGGACGTATCGCGCGCCGCGATGGATACTATATTTCGAGGGACGTATCGCGCGCCGCGATGGATACTATATTTCGAGGGACGTATCGCGCGCCGCGATGGATACTATATTTCGAGGGGCGTATCGCGCGCCGCGATGGTTACTATTATCGAGGGTCGTGTCGTGCGCCGCGACAGATGCATGGACAGATATGTCCCCATGGGTCCCGGACTGAGAGACAGCGGGTGTGTATCACTAGGTCAGACATGCATCATTATACTTGACATTGCATTCCATTGCATTCACATACTTATCATTGGTGAACTTGATATTGTGTTTTGCTGATCCTGTGATTGACTTTTTGCGGAACTTGTGATTGTTGAACACTGAGCTTGTTATTGAGGATATATAATTTGTTAAAGTGTTGTTTTGTGGAGGATATGTAATTTGTCTAAATGTTTTTGTTGAGTTACGTTCTATGTAAACTGTGAGCTGTTAGGTTG